>PVKA01017026.1:0-46654 GCA_004027165.1 Ctenomys sociabilis | reverse complement strand
GAACAAAACAAAAGAAATAAAACACCTTATTTGTAAATAGTATACGAGTGCATAAAAGTTTTAGATAAATTTTTAAAAATGTATAAAGTTTATAATGTCTCCAAATAAAAGTACTTTAATTTTTTAATCTTTTATTTATTTGTTCATTTGCTACAGGGTTTCTCTACACAGCTCGGACTCATAGTGATCCTCCTTTATCAGTGTCCATCACTGATATTAGAGGCATGTTTCACTATGCCCAGTTTTGGTAGTTGGCATGGAGCGCCCAGAGTTTCAACGTAGCACAGATTGAACTTGGGTCCTTGCACTTGCCAGGTGGGCACTTAGACTATCAAACTACGTCCCCAGGCCCTGAAAATGCATATAAAAATCAAATGAACTTTTTCATATTATTATGAAACACATGGCAATGAAATTCAAATGACTTTGCTTATAATATCTCAGTAAGTGAAGGTCATTGATGTAAACCTAATAAAACTTTTATAAGACTTATGTACTAAAAGCTACATTATGAGTGAGAGAAAACAAAATAGATAAAAGTAGACACATTATATTTATGGATTGGAAAAATTCACCCAGTAAATCATAAATTCTATCCAAAACAATAAACTGGCTGGACACAATATCTATTAAAATCTCTGCATATATTTTGTTGCTTTATTTATGCACGTCTGTGTGAGCATGTACGGGCATGTGTGTGCACTCATATGTGTGTATGTGTGTGTGTGTGTGGTCTATAGACTGATTACATGGCTATATGCAAGCTAATCATGTAATTCTGACCTACCATTCTCTTCAGCATCTTATTTTGTTGTTGAGCACAAAGCAAATTATCCTAAAATATATATGGAAAAAGCACAGAATCAATGTAGCTAAAAATAATTATGAAAAGAATAAGATAGGAAGAATCACTCTATCTAATGCAACTTATTTTAATACTATAATAATCAAGAACATACGGTATTGGTGGAAACAAATACAGTAAGCAGTTTAGCAGAACAGACATCTCAGAAGGAAACACACACAAATCTACCTACTAATATTTCACAAAGACACAAAACCAACAGATGAAAGACAACCTTCTGAATAAACATCAATAGAGCAGAGTAGTTTGTCACTGAGGTCCCCTCAAACAGACTAGCCCTAACCCTAACCTAACCCTAACCCTAACCCTAAACCTAAACCTAACCCTAACCTTACCCTAACCCTAACCCTTATCTCAAAAAGTGCTGACTGTGATTCAGTTCTAGATCACTCCCGAGGTTAGTACTCAGGACTAAAAAAGAAATAAATGTTTAAATTTATTAAAAAATATATGTTTAACTATAGTAGGATCTGGAGATCTTCTAATTTTTTTACACTAGAGAATTTAAAGGTTGTGTTCATATTAAAAAATAAAAAACCTGTAAACAGGGCTGGCCAAATGGCTTAGTGGATTTGCTAAGCATGTGCAGGGGCCAGGGGTTCAATCCCCAGGCCTCCCGTGCTTCATCACCCCCACATGAGCTGATACTGCAATTGAGACTGGGTGTGGTGGCACATGCCTGTAATCCCAGCTACTGACAGGCTGTAAAAGGTGGATAACAGTAAGTCCAATCTAGTAGAGAGACCCTGAAGACCCCATAGAGGCTTTCCTAAAATAAAAAGATCTGGAAAAATTACATCCCTCAATAGTTTAATGACAAAATGAAGTGTAAAATTCATGGTACAGTGTACAAGTCAACAACAAAAAGATAAAATTGTGATACCTAAACCAACATGAATGAACCTCTAGAGCCTGTGTGGCACAAAACAAACCAGTGCTGAACGATTAAGTATTACCCATATATAGAGTTCAGCAAAAAATATATGTATACACACACTTCAGCAATTCACTATATTAATAAATATCTGGAAGCTAATGGCCATCCCTTTGAGCACCTCTTGTAATTTTAGAGACCAAAAGTAATGTATTCATCTCCAGGTTTCTTAATAAATTTAGTCTTAAAATACTCATGCATTTTTCTATCCTTGATGTCTATGCATGCTTGGTGTGCTCTGTATATATCACTCCAGAGAAGGCAAGATCCTGGCAGAGGGGAAGCCTTGAGTTAAAGATAGTTTGAGGGTGGAAGAGAAGCTGAGATGGATGAAAAAGGATGTGAGGAACCTTTGTGGTGGAGGAAGTGTCTGCTTCTCAGCTGTACCATTCTTGATAGCCTGGTGTGATATGCTTTCAAAGATTTTAACCAGTAAACTTAGTGAAAGGAACAGAGAGTCCATTTCTATTATTTCATGCAACCGCACATGAATCTGCAATGATCTATAAATAAGAAATGTGGTTTTTAAAAAAATAACAGAAATCAAGGTTTATTGGGAAACACAAACCAAGTTGCTGTAGAGCATAAAATAAAAGAGGTTGATAAGGAATCATAGACGGAGAAATATTGCCGTGTCTTCTAAGGCACATTGGATACACGTGGGTTAATTTTATAGGCTTGCCTTTCTCTATACATTACCCAAATGATGTATTTGCCCTAATTCATCACTCAGTTCTTTGCTCTTCCCTGACACTCTCCTTGAGTGAGCTCATACATTCTTGGATTTTAACTGACTATATGCTAATGATTTCCAAATTGACACTGTTACTCCTTTTCCCACAAACTTCTGTTTCTTACAGTCCACTGCAGACCAGACAGGTTCCTGTGGATGTGCTGCAGACATTCTTACTCAGAGAAGGCTTTCTCCCTTTCTCTTGCAGGCTCTGTTTCAATTAGTGTCACCACCATGCAACTGCTCAGCCTAATTAGTAACCTGGGAATTATTCCTGACTCCAGCATAACTTTCAGACCCCTTGCCATTCAAGCACCAAGTTTAGATACTATCTCTGCTTCTATTTTTTGCTCAAGTCCTCATCTTTCTTTCCCATATCCTGCTGCTATATTTTTCTGATTTCCTTTCCTTGAGATTTTGCCACCTCTAGTTAATCTTTTTCTCATCTTCCAGAGTTTCTAGATTGAAATTGTCTTTATTTTTCCACATTGTCCTGAAAATCAACACTGAAAATCAATATATATCAAAACATGAAGGCCCTCTATGACCTGGTTCCCTCTCGCTCTCCTGCTTCAGTAGTTTTTGTTTGTCTGGAACCTTATGTCATATTTTGTTTATATTTAGGTCTTTCTGAAGCTTTAGACACTCTCAGGTGGGGCTTTGAGGAGGTGATTGATCAAGGAGACATGATATTTATTGTCAGGGTGTCAGGCCACCAATGAGTTTATAGCTAGATGTGATGCTGTTAAATGAGGCCTGATTGGAGGAAGTGGGTCCCTGTGGTGTGACCAGGAAGGGCCGACCCCCTACACCCTCCCTTGATCTCTTTCTGTCTCTCTGTATCTCTCTCTGTGTCTCTCTCTCTCTCTGTCTCTATGTCTGCCTCTGTCTCTATCTCTATCCATCACTATCTTTCTTTGATTCCTGTCAGCCATGTCACCATGCCCTGGAGTCAACCAACTATATAAACCTCTACAAACTGTGAGTTAAAAAATAATCCTTTCTTCCCTTAAGTTATGCATTTCAGCTACTTGTCTCAATAATGAGAAAGTAACTAACACCAATTGGCAGGAAATAATTTTCCAGCATACATCTTACCTTTATTTATAATGACCTACTGGTAGCAAGGTATGATATTTTCCCAACCTGTCTACAGAAACCTTGTGTGCTTTTTGTATTTTATATGACATATATTCATATATAACTCTTATGAAGTATTATTTCATCTTCTTAGTCCTAAAGGATGGCATGGTTGTTTCCCTACCTTCCCATAGCAACGAATGTATATCTTTTCTAAGGCCACTTACAGATTCTCCTAATGTGTCTTGCTTTCCTGCTTCATTGAGAGATAATTAAAGACAGAATACGTGTTTAAAAGTGGGCATGGAATCTTTCAAAAACTAAGTTAGCTGCATTTTACAAAACCAGCACTTTATCAACTCTCAGAGCTCAAAATATAAGCCCAATATGATCTTGTTCACTCATTTATTATTTGAATGACTATGTACTGCTTCCCAGTATGCCTCGGTCTGGGAGAAGGCTGAAGAGATGATATGCTTTTTAACCTCAAGTGTGTAAGTGTAATGCCCCTCTTAACTATTGTAATTCTAGAGTAAGTTTCACAGGTCAGTGCAATGATTGGATCAAATAATGTCATCAGTTTTACAGGCAATCAGAATTTATTATTAGGACAAGAAGTTACCAAGAGAAAGATCATGATACAGATACAAAATAAATACATAAACTAATGAATGAATGAACAATTATTAGAAATCAGTATGCAGAAGGAATTGAAGAAACTGAGCTCAGCCAAAGAGAATATATGGAGTAACTAGCAACAAAGATGCTTGCTAACCTACCTAGTTTGGTGTCACTGGTTAAGTCTAATGGGGACATGTGTCATTCTGATTTTGAAGAAGGAGCAGGGGACTCACCTTGTGTGCTCAGCACTAGTGAGTGGCATTGACCCTCTGTACATGGAAGACACAGGTCCCTGTGGTATATGGCATCCTTCTTGCAAAGTATGACTTTTTCCTAAGCAAAGGGGTGATGTGTTATGTACTTTCAATCTTCATGCTGTTATTAAAATATAAACCAACGAAACCCTTGGCTATTTCATCCTAGCACTGGGCCACCAGCAGGTTACATTGCTTCCTCTATAGAGCAAGACTAGGAACTCTTATGCCTAGCCCAGTTTATTACTGAGTCCCTTTGTGAAGACCTATGTCAGCTGGATCATGTAGTCATTGAGGAATAAAACCCAACACAGCTCGAGCTCCTCAAATTAGCCAGCCACTCAGTGTAGCTAAGACATAGCACACAGTTCTAGTACACCTACAAGATACTGCCTCCTGAGTCCAAAGCGTTTTTCTGTTTTAATGAGATTTGACATTCTTACAGTGACTAGGCCCTCTTATCCCAATTACTAGTTCAATTGTAGTCTTCCTTAAATGCCTTGGAAGTTCTATACTTCTATTACTCTTTTTTGAATATTATTCTTCCTAGGATTCGGAATGTTTCTCTGCCCTTGTAAGGAAAAGGAAGCTTAAGCTTCACAAATTCTATATTTACTAGAACTTAACCAAAGTGATTAAAAACAAATGATAAAGTAGCATTCTAGACTAGTATCCACGACCATGTGGGTATAGTTAAAAAGTGAGAATTCGGCAAGTGACAGAATTCATTTCCATTCTTTTATTAATGAAGTCATCAAAGCATTTTCATCCAGTAAATTTATACTAAACTTCTTTTATGCAGTAGATTTATGGATGGCTTGGTTCTGGGATCTTGGGAGCTTTCATCCCACTGCCTCTGAACATCTGGCTTACAAACTATCTCTGAGTCCTGTATCATTTATAAGAAGCACAGTACATATCTACATCATAAATATATGCCTAGGATATATTTTCTCTGACTCTGTCTCTGTCTCTGCCTCTGTCTCTCTATCTATCTTTCTGTCTGTCTGTCTCTAAAACACATAAACACACATACACGCGCATGCATGCATGCATGCACACACACGGGAACCCCAAGTTTTGGCTTTTTCTTTGAAAATCAAGATATGGTTGATTATATTCAAATAGCCACAGCCATTGTTCACCTTGCCATCCAGTATAGGAGACAATTCGAGCAAAGACATAACACACAGGTCTAGTACACCTACAAGATACTGTCTCATAAAAGAAATATCACTGTAGTTATCCTTTGAGTGTCTCTCATGTTTCAGGGTATAATGGAATAGAATAATGTTCAAAGGGGTATAGTTCTACCCAACCCCCTCCTAGTTTTGCTATCTTATACTTCAGTTTCTCCTCAAAGCAGGAATGCTTTGCTGAACTCTAGCTCCTTTACTTGGGGCTCTGATATTTAAAGCTCTCATTAACTACCTTGGGAGAGCTATTCACTTTTTCCTCACATTCTCTCACTCATTTACTAGGTCCTTCTTTGCAATGGACTGTTGCTCTGAAATGTAACTCCCCTGCTCAGCACCTGCTCCTGCCCACCTGATTGCAGGTCCTCCCACCATCTGTTACCCTGTTGCTATGCCCAGCTACCAGTTCTGCACTATGCCAAGCCCCGGCAGGCCTCCAGTAACAATCATCGTGCACAGATGGTTCAAGGATAACTTGAAACTGCCACCTTATCTGTAATCTATTCCTAAGGTAATAATGTACTAGTATAGATTATCCAGAAAGACAGAACTTATAGGAATATAATAATTAATCCATATGATCATAAATACAATATTTTGATATAATGTATTGCATATATTATAGTGTGCATTCTATATATAATATTATATATGATTATATCACATATATGTGTGTATATGTAGTGATAGATTAGATAGATAAGCAGACAGTTAGACAGATAGACAGACAGACAGACAGACAGACAGACAGACAGACAGACAGACAGACAGACAGATAGATAGATAGATAGATAGATAGATAGATAGATAGATAGATAGATCTAGAGGAATTTGCTCCTGGGTTTGTGTAGGCTGAGAAAAACCCATGACAATTTGGCTACTTGTCTCAAGCTGGACACCCTGAGATGCCAGGGACATGACTGAGTGTCTCAGACCTTGGGATGCCAATGTCATATCAGAGACAGAGAGTGTGGGGACAAGCAAAGCTGCTAATGTAAGAGGTGAAGTCTAAAAGACAGAGAACCTGGGAGTCTTATGTTCAAGGGAAGAAGTGTGTTTTATCTGCAGGAGATAGGAATACATTCTCCTTTGCCCTACTTCCTTCTGTCTGAGACCCTAATCGATTGGATGGCACTCACCCACATTGAGACACATTTTCCCTCCTTTATGCACTAAGACTCACAAGCATATCTCTTCTGGGAATACCCTCTTGGACACATTCAAAATAATGCTTTTTGTAGGTATTCCTTAATCTCTTTAAGTTGATACCTCAAATTAACTATCACAGCAAGCAAATTCAAAATTAAGCAATACTGCAATGAGTTGACATAATTTACAGATATTTTTAATGTCAGAGAAAAAAATGATCTGATTAAATCTTCCCCTAAGAAATAATTATTCTATTGAGTTCATCCAAATAGCAGGGTGTGATTTTAATTATTATAATGGAACATAATTGTCACTAAACTGAGGAGTTAATTATTCTGAAAATAATTGTGTCATTCTTCTACAAATAAAATGATATGAAAATGCATTTTGTGGTTCTGAGTTTTGAATAATACCAACCCAGCTTATGTATTTACTCATGTGAAACTTAAGCAAGAGTCACTTGTGATTCACCAAGTTTTCTCCCTGGAGTGGATTTGTAATTGTAAACTTTCAAATTAGGTGGAAGCTTCATTATTTCTCTAATGGGAAACACAAAATCTTACAGAAGTGCCTCAAAATTGGCATTTTCCATCGATCTTAAATGCCACCATGCAGTCAGCACATTGTTATGAGTCTCATTGGGGCTGTCTAGTTGTTTGTCTTATATTTCATAACTCTTGATACAAGGGATGATTTCCAGGCAATCCAGCAGAATACTAAAGACATGAAATTATCAAGCAATTGATTAAATCCAAGGCCAAAATTGTGAAAGAAAAATGGTTGCATTTTCATGGTTAAAATGGAATAATGTCTCTCAGAACATAATCTAAGAAAACTATTGGTCAAAGATTATGGGTAGAATTATCTAGAAGTTTAATAGCTCATTCTGTCCTTCAAAAATTGAAGCCCAATCGATATATATGGTTTCCACATACTAGTGTATCTGAATTCACCCAATTCTCTGCTGTAGCTCTACCCATCTCATTTTATAGACTAGAGTTCATTTATTTTAAATATTAACTGTTTAGGAATAGTTCTATTACCTCAAGTCCTCTAAGTACATGAATCTATTAGAATCATTAGTATGATTTTCTATTACAAAGGACTTGTGGTTTTAAAATCTATTTTACAGTTACTAGTGAAGTGTCCTAGAAGAAAGAGGGAAAGGAGCTATATAGTTTAGAAGTGGTCTCTACAAATGCATCAGACACGGAAAACACAGATGAATAGAGTAACATTTAAACTTTGTGTGTAGAAGTCAGTGAAACAGTAAGTAAACATAAAGTTCCCAGGTGAGTCCCACTAAATTTAGAATTTGCAATCGTGCGGGAAAGGCAAGAAATTCAGAGCTCTGAGAGAATTGTTTTTAAAACTATGCTGCAAGTAGGGAAATTGACTTTGGAAGTGCATACCAATTCCTTAATGCATCAAAATTTCAGACTTTCTCTTAAATTTCAAGATCATATTGCAAAGCTTGACTAATGATTAGAAAGTCTCAGAATATGATGAAGTGTAAAGAATGACTTTCAGGACACTCAGGTAATAATTATGAGAAGAGTTGGATCTCCCCATGACAGCAACCTATGCAGGAGAGAGGCAGGAAGAGAGAGGGAAAACAAATGTATGGCCATGAAGATTTAAAGGGAAAACTTTTAAAAATAGGAAAGTGTCATCTAGATCAAATGTTTTTCAGAGTCATATAGACTCAGAAGAGAAAAATGTGTATTGACTTTAAAAACTCTGATGTGTAAAAACTACTGTCTAACACAAGCTTATTTAGTGGAAAGATGAAGGTAAAAATCATTTCAAAGGGTAAATAGCATGGAAAGGAGACAAGAAATTCAACAGTCAATGTGAGATAAAAGATACAGGGTAGAGCAAGAGAGGCAAAGTTGAGTTTTGCTTTTTTGTATGAGTGGGGAGGGGTCCTTAAGAGTAGTGAAAAGTGAAAATTCAGTGAAAAGAGATGGTCAAATAAGAGAAAGAGAAGAGTTTAATAAATAGGGTGTTGTCTTTGAACGAGGCTGGCATTCGTGGGGCAGAAACAGAATACCTGGCTTGGTGCACAGTTAGAGAAGAGGCAGATCATAGCTCTGTCATTAACTCTTCAGAAGAACCTCAGAGGTCAGTAATCCCATTTTCTCAATTGAGACCTTATTCTCTGCTAGAGAAATACCATCAGGATATTTGAGTTTTATTCCTAGGAGCCTTTTCCAATTTGAGAAGGGAATTGCATTATTTTTACAATGATGATAAGCTGAAACTCCATCTGGTGCTGGCTAGAAAGGCGAATCTGAGGTTACTCTGCAGGTGTTCAGCACATGCCCCCAGATGTCTCCAGCCACTAGTGACACCCTTGATTATGTTACTTACAGATCCTAATCCTGGGAACTAGCTTCTGAGTTAATCAATTATGGAGAATGGGAGAAGCACTATGATTGGGATATGTTCTTAGTGCCATGTGCAAGGTTGCTACTGTTTTATAATAAAGGAAAAATGTGAAAAGAATTGTGTTGTTTTGCCTAGGACACACATTGGCACAATTTTTGGCCCAAATGGACCAGACTTCAGATGATAGTGGCAGTTCCAGAAGAATAAAGCGAGGTAAACGATGAAGAACTTACCAGCAGCCTAAGTAATGCCCAGAAACAGGGATCCCACAGGGAAAGCCTACATACTACTTCTTCTTAATAGATAGAATTTTATAAAAACATAAGTATGACCATTCATGTTTGCTCTATGATTCTGCATGTTACAATGCCAGAGTAGAAGAGTTGGGGAGAAATTACCTGGCTCTCACAGCTTAAACAAAAATTGTGCAGACTTTTTCAGAAGAAACTAAAGGATCAGTAGCTTTTAGAAAGAAAAGAGCTATGCAATGCCCAGGGTACTGAGAGAGAAGGAAGACAGAACCTTTACTGGGCCTTTGAGAAAATGCTTTCAGAAGCTCCACAGTCAGAAACCAGAGAATCATCCAGAAAGGGTGGATTTAGAGACAAGTCCTCTTAAAACCTCACCTAGGTCTAGCTCTTCCCCTCAGTCAGAGACAGGAATTCTGAGAAACACCTGGGCTACGGAAACAAGAAAAAACCGATACTTTAAAAACTTAGGCAGCTAGCCATGGTGACATAATCGTGCTTTCTGGAATCCCAGAAATTTTGGAGGCTGAGAGAAGAAGATGGTGAATTTGAACACCAAGGAAAACAATTTAGAGATCATTCACAAAAAAATAATGAGAAGGATAGAAACATAGCTCAGTGCGGAGTCCCTGAGTTCAGTTCCCAGTATCACCCACATCCACATATTCACCACCCTCTACACATGCAGACAGATGATAGATAGGTATAAATAAACAAATAGTGAACAAGATCATAGTGCAAGATAATGTAACTAACATAAAAACAGCCCTGAATGCTGGTCTATCCTTGCTTGGAGTCAACATCTCCTGGCTTTCAGCCTAAGGCAGAGATGGACTGGACAAGGGAGACACTCACTATGTTGAAATAGAGGCAAACATTGAACTTCTTTAGGAGCCTGAAATTCTTCATAAATTAAAATGCAAAAGAAAGTCCTTGACATCATTCATACTAGTGATAATGATAGCTAACATTTGTTGAGAGCTTAGTATATGCAAAGCACTCCGTTAAGTTCTTTGCATGAATTTTTAAAATGTAATCTTCAAAGCAGTCCTGTCAGGTAGCTTGCATTTTAATTGTCAGTTTATAGGTGAATAATCAGACACTTGGAGAATTTTACATGCCCAGAGTCACATAGCAAGTAGTTTAGCAGAGATGTGAATTCAGTCTGTAATCTTAAAGTTCCTCTTTCTAACCACTAATTTCCTCACTATATCATCTGGCAGTATCTAATATAACTCCAGTACCATACAGTATTTCCTTAAATAGGAACTGTGACTAGATATATTTAACCTATGCAGCTTACTAGGTTAACTTCATTATTGAAGTTAGGCATTATCTTGCATTTTTCTGTTCCCCTCCCTTACTTTGTTATTGTGTACATCTGCTTGTTTTTCATAAAAAAAAAAAAAACTGTTTAAAGACACTCAGAAGATGCTAAAAATAAAAAAGAGCATTCAAGCTGCAAGCAAAACAGGATACTTTATGGCTATTAGAGAATTTTAGATTTTTAAGAACAGAGATTCAAGAAGCATAGTAAAGATCACATTCATATTCGTCTCAGTGGAGACTCCAAGGACCTTCAGCTTCTTCCTTGCATCAAAATGTTATTGATATTTTGGGTCCTTTAACTAAGAGAGTGGGCTGGGGGAGGTATGTTCTCCACCCAGCTCCTCCTCTTCCTGCTTTCCTCCGCCTCGGCATCAGCTGACCATGAACTGAGTAAACCAAAAATTTAAGGCATAATAAAATCTTTTGTTCTCTAGCTACAGGTGGCAGGTATTCTTGTCCCAGCAGAAGAATGTGGGTGATATATTTGTATTATTCAGCCATTTCCCTGGTGATTGCCATTTAGCTTGTGTAAAATATTGGGTTATCAAATCCCAGTGCAAATTAACATGAATTTCAGTTCCATTGATCATCTTAGATTATTATTTCAAAGCCGTTTGGGAAGTTCACATTTTCTCTCCTATGTTTTGCACCTAGCCATGTCTCAGGTAAAAAACATTTCATCAACTCAAATCATTGTGTGTTTGAATTCTGGCTTCTGTAAATGCCGTTGTGTGATCATGGATGAACTATTTGACTCTTGCAAGCTTTAGTCATTATCCATTGCACAAGGATGAGCATTTTTTAATGTGCTCTTATAAGCATTTTTTAAAGGGAAACAGTGTCCATTTGATTTACTCCTACATATTGACACACCCAAAGATTAGTACACAGTACCACTAAGTGGTTATCACATAATGAGAACCAAGAAGTATTTAAATAAAAGGGAAAATAATGTGGAATGATGATTATAAAGTTCATAACTGGCATATAAAACTTAACAAATGTCCAAATCTAGAACTGTTCATCTGGCTTTACTGCTCTCTTTAGCCCAGCTTTGGCAGTTTAGATCTTTCTCTCTGTGATGAGAACAGCCACCTCCTCACGGGGCCTCACCAGACCCCAAAATGGCAGCAACAGTGGAGATCTCCAGGAACATACTAGCTGGTCACGTAGGGGCTCTTCAAGTAGGAGACATGACACATTCATCATGCCTATCAATATGAAGGTGATGTGCATTACAATGTCAACTGTTGCTTCATCCATGGACCTCAGGATTTTTCTTACATTTAAGAAGAAAAATCTGGGCAACTGCTTATAAGATAATAATATGCAGTATGTGACCATTGTTCATGTCCTATCATCTAGTTTTGAAATCCCATGTCATTTTTATGTTTTAGTCTCTTTAAAATAAAAAGGAGAAATAATTAGCCACTCATTTTTAATTAAAAGAGTTTTGACCTAATTTATGAATTTTGGATTTAGAAGTATCACAATGTTCTTGTTAGCCTATGTATAGGGTTGGAATCCTAGCAAGCCCCCTGAAGTATGAATGTAGTAAGACTCCAAGGACTTTGTCCAAGAGACATTATTAATGATGTCTGAGAAAATATTTTTTGGACCTTCTATTATTCTTTGGCCATTAAAAGCCTTCCTGAAAGTATGGAACCTACGTAGTACTCTATCAGTTTAGTATTCACTGATAAAGAGACTTCTGGATTTGGGATAACACTGAAGGCTCCTTGGAGGTTCTAGGGATATAAAGAAAATGCCGAACTTTGGCAGAAGACCCTACTGCATTTGGAGACTGGCCTCTCCCGTTCTTAGTCATATGATTTTTGAGCTGCCTTGCCTTGGCCTGCAGAATAAGGAGAAACAGGATTGTTTCATACTTTGTTGTCAAAACTGTATGAAACAAAACTGGCTGTGTTATTTTTCTGTTCTGTATATCAACATTTTTTTCTTATTTGGGGCCAATTGTTTTCAATTATGAAGAGAATAACAAAGGAAGAAAATAAGAATTTCTTCCTTTGTTATAATGATTAAGTGATACATAAATTAGGGTAATGTTAGTTGCTGAAAAAACAAATCCCCCAAGTCTTAGTGACTCACTGTAATAAAAAATAATGTCTTGAAAACAGTGCCATGGGTATGGTCAACATAATCCTTCCCATTAGTGAGTTACTGGCCTTTCTCCTGCCTCATAGCCGCACAATCATTCAGCCTTTCATTATCAGACTGCAGCTGAAAAAGAAGAGTGATGCAGAAGGTCTTTGTGGACCCTCATCATGCTCACACATTCCAATACCCTTAAACACAGCCACACTAAAGTGTGAGAGAGGTTAGAAATACAGCGTTTCTTTGCAGGCAAGGAAAAGCAGACACCGTTGTAAGCAGCTATTAATTTATGCCACAAATGTTAAATATTGAACATGAGAGGAACCTACTTTCTAGGAGAAGGATATAGATAGCAAATATTTAAATTAATAAATTTGGGGAAAACTGCCCTAGTTATTGGGACTTTAAAAGAAAGCTGAAGAGAAACAAAGTAGTGACTGGCAATGCACAGAAGTTAATGTTTGCAAGTATGAGTTGGCTACAAATCCTCCATGGGGTGACGAGGTCTGCTCTCAATCACTTTCAGGAAGTAAATTCTATATATCATAAGACCTAGATTCATTCTTCCCGTGGTATTGGAGCCTCTTGATAGGTTTTCCCACTGTACCAGTGCTCTAAATGGTCAGGCCAATATAGAGAAATAAATTTGCCAAAAGTGAGAAGGAAGTGACATGTTCCAAATCCTTTTTTGCCCTCCTTACTCATTTCTTGATTATGCCAGTGATCATGTTATCCATACTGTATAAGAACATTTCATAATTTTAAGATGCATTTGTGTTTAACTCAGCAGAATGGATAGAGCGAGATTTCAATATGTCAGATGGAGTCCCCTTTCTTGGTATGCCAGTATCCTGCCATCGGTCCTGGACTAACCGTCTCATTTTTTTGCAGCATTTTCTCAAGTCTCTAATCCCTTATTTCTGCCTGAGTTTTGATATCAATGCATTTATATTTCCACCAAATCAATAAAATGTAAAAATTCAACTAATTCATGTAACTTATAGAGGGGCTCCAGGATAGAGGGATTTTGGTGCCTATGAAACTTGTAGAATAACACTAAACAGCCTGTATGCCAAATCCAACCTGATACATGTTTTGTGTGCCATGAATACAGCTGTACACATCATGTACATATTATTTCTGGCTGTTTTCCTATGGCAGTGAAAGAGCTGAGTAGTGATTATGGAGACGATATGTGCGTTCCTGTGCCTTGAACATTAGAATATTTATTATCTTGCCTTTTGTTAAAGTTTTTGATGCCTCACTGAGAGTGTTACAAATGGAAGTGGAGCATACTCAAAATACAAAGAAGTAGAGGTTTTGAGGCAAAGAGGCATACATGAGCAGGTTATAAAACTGTGCAGGCAGCTTCTGACTTACAAGTGATCAAGTGAAAGTGCATACACACATAAAAGAGGCACTTGGTCTGAAAATAATCACCTTAGTGTTTTTTTTTTTCCTTAAAAATCCTTTCCTGCACTTAAAATCATTTTTTTCTCAAATTAGTAGAACAGATTCCATAATTAATACATTGCATATTGTTTTCATAGTGCTTTTTTGTTGTAAAAGGTGCATACATGATGTTCTATTGATACACACTATTACAGCAGATGCTTGAGTGCCAAAGGTGCCAGCACAGCTAGTTTACACAGTGCCTTTAACTTTAAAACCTTCGCAGTTCCTATGTCTGTGGATCTGCTGAAGTTCTCCTGCTGTCAGTTTGTTTGGGCCAATACTGGCTTTCCTAAAGTAGAAATCCCAAGAGAAACATGCATTTACCTCATTCAGTTAATGAACAGAAGACAGTCTACTGTAGGGTTACTAAACTGGAACTGGTCTTGAGAATTAAATAGCTTAATTAAAGCTTAAACATAACAAGAACATTAGCCATTCTTCATATTTTTCTTGTGGCTAGGCTTCAGTAGTAATGAGAAAAAGGTCATGGATTCAATCCCCACTGGTCCTCTCAAGTCTAGTCCCAGTTAACAGTACAAAGCTCCTGTGATGTGCCAGACACCTGTGAGTCACTGAGATTATTTAATGAAATGGAGTAAATTTCTTCAAGGGTCTAGAGCCTGGTGAAGAAAACTGAGTAGATTTGGTACATAAATGACCGGAAGTGTAAGCATGGTAAATAGCAATGTAAATAAATTGCTACAAACATTTAAAAGAAAAATGAAAGGATGGTTATGAAAAATTTTATGAATGATTCTATACTCGTGGTGTACCTCAAAGGCATCTGCTATATTTCAGATAGAAAAATGAAGGCAGCGATTTTGTAGGTGCAGAGCAGAAAAATATGCAGAGGCGACAAAAATATGTTATATGTAATGATATTATCATACTCCAACTGGCTCAGAATTTAGGATATGCATAGGGGAGTAATGTGATTCAGTGTTGGTAGAGGATCTGGAAAAGGAAAACTATTAAAACATGGATTTTATTTACTAAATCCAGAATAACAGTGGTTCATTTGAGCCCATAGGTATGAAGAGTGACTAAGAAAAGCCTGGAACTTCCAGCCGGACAGGAAACAAAGAGATAAACTAGAGATCTTTGATGCCAAGTCTAAGAGAGAGGTATACAGGTCCTATGAAGGACTGTGGAGGTGAAGATGGAAAAGAGGTCAAAGTTATCTCATGGGTTTGGATTTGAGGAAATTTTAGGAGGAACTGACAGATCTGAACATATTCTACACAGCAATTGTTAGAGACACTTCTTCTGAAGTTGGACCCATAGGAAGTGTCATAATGAAGGCTAAGTATGGAATCTGGGCTAGTGGCTATGTTAGAGAAAAAGTGAAGTCATGCATGGAAAAAAATAGAGAAGTGGTATAAAAATGATTCATATGACCAAGTATATCTGTGTCTATTGGACTGTCACGTTTCAGGTTACCATGTCACAAATGATTGATAGAAGCCTTGGAACTTAGAACCTTCTACAGTTAACCATGTAGGGGCAAAACATTAGGTTTTTTTTTTGTTGTTGTTGTTGTTGTTGCTTGGAAAACACACCCGATATCACAGTTTGAAGCAGGAGTCCCTTTTTTGGCTCCATTTCATAGTTTGTAACCTGTGGTTCACTGGCTCCAGGGCAGAAACCTCATGGGCTGAGTACATGGCAAAAGAAAACTGCTTACCTAATGACAGCCAGGAAGCAGAGAAATAGTTGGAAAACCCAAATTCTACCCTACAAAGTCATGGTTGCAGTGACTCATTGCCTCCATTGGGCCCCAGCACTTACAGCCTATCCATCTACAAGTTCATTAACAGATTTTTCTGTTACTATTTCCTAACACCTCTGTGGGCAGGTACTCTTCTGAATACAGCTACACTGGGAATCAAGCCCTCAATACTTGAGCACTTAAATCATAGTAAATGGTAGCAAAACGTGAGTATAAATACACTTCAAAATAGTGGCAGTGTCACTCTCAAACCTGTCAGAAATCAGAGATTGCAGAATTTTAGGCTCTTTCAATGTCATCTAAGTGATCTTGGTTTTGATCCAAGAGGATTTATTTGCCCCACTCTACTTACGCAGTGATAATGCAAAGTGCCTTATGGTGTGCCTTTCCATGGCTCAGAGTTGTGTGCATGTTTCCAGTGGTGTTCTGCAGGGGAATTTTCCTAGGATCTCCACTACATACCTCCCTTCTTCCCTGAGGCACCTTACACAGGTGCCTCAGGTCATCCAATTTTTGTAATTTCTGCTACCAAGAGTGTAAGATTAATTCATCTTATTGGATTCCAGCCCCACTGTAAAATGCAATATTGATGAGAAATTGCCATTCAGGTAACTTCTGCAATAGTGAATGAGTATGCCAATTAGGAGTTACCCCAGTTCACAGGGCATAACACATTAATGAAGTGGCATTCTAACTTACAGACTATCAATCTACAAATGCATAGTCAAATTTTAGTGTGTTGGTTGGCCTTCATAAGCATCAACAATGTAATGTCTTTCTGGTTTTCATTTATTTCCAGTGATTTCATGGCATCTTACCTCTTAGGTACAACTCAGTTTTCAGAGCTAAAGAAACTATTCATTGGATTGCTCTTTTTGTTGCATTGGTTTGATGATCAAATATTGTTTTGCAGAACTTTCCTAAACTTAAATGACTGAGCACAGTATTTTATTGTTTCTTACAACTTTGTGTTGGGATTAGGCTTAACTGGATCATTTCCATGTTGCAGCTGATAGGGTAGAAACACTAAGACTGCTTCTTGATTCTCATGTTTGGGATGGCTGGAACCCACAGAGACAGCAAGGTTTCCTTTCTCTTCTCCTTTATCATAGATCTATTTTGTGCTTTTTCATGATGCACATCTTCCATGATGCATCGCTGGCAGGAGCAGAGAGAGGACCTGGGAGCTTCAAGTTATCTGACGACCTCAAAGGAACTAGCACGACATCTCTTTACCACCCTGTATTTGTGAAGACAAATCTCCCCAGATCTAAGCAAAAATAGATTTCAACACTTGATGTGACATGCACATATAATAGCAAAGGCATTGTCAGTTGTCACCTATTCCAGGACATTCAGTAACTGTTGGATGGACCTGAGTAAGTGTTATTGCTGAATAAGTCGGTTGCAACAAGAGTCCTTTTCTACCTGAAATAATCTCTAATGATCTTTCATTTATATTTCTCTCAAGAAACTTATTTACTAAGTAAAGTTGAAATCCAAACACTTCAGTGTCAAATTTTGCTTTGGTTACTCATAAAAAGTCTCAAAGAGAAACTTTCAGAATACCTGAAAGCATTAAGAATAGGTAATATATAAACAGTTTTCTATAGACTGGACATTTTTGTAATTATTTTGTATTTAATGATCATAAGATCTTAAGTAATGAATGCAGAAATGAGGACATAGAGCAGTGTCTGTCTTAAAAAAAATTCTTCTGGTAAGACACCAAGCCAAACTTGAGACCCAAACCAATCTCTCTTTTGTGTGTGTGTGTGTGTGTGTGTGTGTGTGTGTGTTTATAATTCTGTTGAGAAACAAATAGCAATGAGATAGTTTGAAAACCAATTAGTCGGACAGTTTCAATAATTAATACATTACATATTGTTGTCTTTGCAGTAGCTATTCATAGTACAAGATGAAGATATGATATCCTGTCCAAACACTATTAGTACAAATCTTTCTTCTCTGACCTTGTGAAATACAAAAGTTACATTTCTTGTTATATAGGTCTTACTTTACCTTGGTCTTAACTATCCAGCAGAAAAGTGTAGAAATGAGGTAAGAAAAGTGAATCCATGTTAATATACTAAGTTGTAGAAGGCTCAAGTCAACAGCATTGGACATTGCCAGTCCTGAGGATAGCTTAGTACTATAATAGACTACTAGACTATATTGGATTCTTTTGCTGAATTCACACACCTACAATATATAAATGGCAATGGAATATTCATCTCTGACAAAATTTTTTGTATTTTAGGGAAGGGTTTTCTGGGTGTTCAGGGTCTCACTACTAGATCAGACTTATTGTGATCCACTTGTATACAGCCTCCCAAAAGCTGGAATTACAGATACATGCCACCATACCCAGTTTCAATTGCCTTCTCAGTGTGCCTCTGGGGTGGGGCTAGCTAGCATCTGAGGCCTAGGGATCAAACCCTGGCTTCTGCACCTGCTTGCAGGCACTTTAATCTGCTGAGCTATTTGGCCATCCCACCCAGACCAATCTTAATGAATATTCTGTATTTATGAATAATGTGTATAAAACAAAGGGAATAATAGAAACTGATATTCGGATTGCATACACTTTCTCCCATCCTGAGTTATCTTTGTATTCTTGCCCTGTGTTGTATCTTTCAACAGTAAAATTACAAGTTTAGTTATAATTCATGATAAGTTGCTTTTACACAGCGCTCCAAATCTGTCAAAGTTTGGTTACCAATTACACTTCATATGTAACAGAGTACTAATTCAGAAATTGGACAGCATTAGCTGATTAACATATGTCAGGCTTCAGCTAAACCACGTTAGAGAGGTAGGGAAGAAGACTGAAAATTTTTTTAAGGTGAACTTTAAGTAATGAAACAAGGCTACAGTAACATTTATATTTATACTTCCCATTTGGACATTTTTATTTTTGCGAAAAGGAAATACAAAGGTTATCATAACCAGAAAACCTCTGAAAATCTTTGGATTTTTTTTCCTGCATTCTAAACTCAGTTCATAATTAACAAATAGTTATTTTAATTAAATTGTGCTGCCACATCACATAGCTCATTTAGTGTATTTCTTATTTGCATATGTAAGGCAGAAAAACTTTGAGAAATAAATATTGAGGTTTAATTGAACAATTTAGATTTATAGATGTATAATGTAGATTTGAATATAAACCTTGCTTATCTGTACCTGCTTAAGTAAATGTGAGGTCCTAGATTATATCTGGAAAACCTTCCCTGCCCACCTGTGAAATGAAAAATAGTATACTTACACGTTCAAGAAGATAGAGAACTAACTAAAATCTCTTTGTGTGCTTTGTGTATACTGGAATATAAATGTTTACTTATTTAAATTAAAGTTATTTTTCATGAAATTGCTAGCTATTCATATGGTTTGGATATTTAAAATTTTTCTGCAGTAGACTTTTAAAAATCTAATTATCTAATTGTAATAGTCACACCATATTTTGTATAGATTTCATAATCTAAAAAATTATTTTCTATTTCTGGGAATTTTCACAAAATACATTTTAAAAGACATAATTGATATTCTTGTTTTTTGTTTTATTTATTTATTCATTTTATTGAACTACAAATGTCAATCAGACAGTTTCAAGACACCTTAACAAGACAGATTCGATAAATTAATACATTGCAAACTGTTTTCATAATGTTTTGGTATTGTACAAGGTGCATACATGATATTATATTTACAGATATTGTTTTAGCAGATATCTCTTATCAGTGAATTAAGAGTGTAGCTGCTTACTTATCTTATTTTTTATACCTGAATTACATCAAAAATTCAATAATTACTTTCCTAGTGGATGATCGTAGTACTAGAAGCCGACATAATATCCTGTCCAACCACCATTAGTGCAGATCTTGCCTCTCATAGGATTATGTAGAAGCACAGCATGATCTATCCCAACTGTACTGTCTATACACACACATCATGATTTTTTCTTTCTATACCCCTTCCTTTGTCTACACCTGTCAAAGGTGGGCACTCCATTGTCATTCAACTAACTTAGGTGCTTATATATTTAGTTCAGGGTCTACAGGGTCTCACTGCGTAGACCGGACTCATAGTGATCCTCCTGTTTTCACCCTCCCAAGTGCTGAGATTACAGGTGTGCATCACCACACCGAGTCTCCATCCGGGCCTGGCATAGTTGCTGGAATAAATGATATTCTTCTTTTTCAGAGGAAGAATACTAATATAGCTAAGACCTTATATATTGTCCAAAACTTAGATTTTTTTTTTCAGGAATCAAACAGGTATACCCAGACACAATCTTGAGGAAATGCTTAAAAGGAAAACTTCTTACAATGGATATGTTATTGAGAAATTTTACCAAAGTGAACCTTTAAATTCTGGATCAACCCACGAGCTACTATCCTGTTTTATTTCATCAAATAACAAAATCCTCAAAATACCTGCCTCTCCTGAATTCTGTTGTCTACTTTTCACTTCCTCTGCACTGTTTGTGATCCCAGTTCCCATGCAGTAACAAAGAACTGAAAGTGTGAATTTCCAGTCATTGTCTTGTCCCAAGTTCTTTACTTGGCCCTAATTTTCCTTGATTTTTCTGCTACTCACCACACTCGTGATCACACATTCTTCTAAGTTTCCTCTTTGTATCCTTTTTTTTTAAAAAAAAAAAAAATCTCTTTGATTGGTCTTGCACTGTCTTCCATCCACTGAAAGGTAGACTTATTTCACTCTGAATGACCTCTGCAGCATCCTCACCTATGCACTGCTTTAGCACTGATTACTGTTGATTGCACAAAAGTCTGCGTCCATAGTTCAGATCACTGTATGAGGCTTCATATCTATAGTTCTAACTGCTTGACCACAGGGCAGCCAATTGGACAAGAGAATGAAACCCTGTGGAGTAATTCCAAGAGGGCAAGTTTTGAAGCCTAATGAAGCAGGAGCACGTGTGAAAGAGACAAATGTCCTCTGTCGTGACTGGAGAATAAAGTATACCTGGTCAAAAAGCTGTAGCCAAAATGAGAGTTTGGTGACCTTCTAAGTTTTGGATTTGTTTCCAAAGAAGCCTGTTAAAGCTTGCTTTTATTCTTTCTTAGTACTTCTTCCTACTTAGATTTGTGTTAAACATACCAAACTCTCTGTGTATAGAGTGGCTGCCTCCCAACCCGAGTGAGCATGGAGCACTGATTGTGCTGTGAGCCCGTGTGGTGGGTGAGCCATCGCTGTAATCCCAGCATTCCGAGAGGCTATGATGGGGGGATCTGAAGCTAGGGCCTCCTCTGGGCAATTCAGCAAGGCCCTGTTTCAAGAAAAACAAAAGATATATAGCTTGTGCTGAAGCCCTGAGAACCCTGGTACTAGAAAACAAACAAATTATGTCTCAAATTATTTGAAAACATCCTGCATATTTATGAAGTGTTCCAGTCTTGCTAAATTCTAACTTCATTTCAATTCCTATCTTTGATGTTATTTCTGACATTCAATATGCCCTTTCTGGCATTGTCCTTGGACAGAGATGTATGTGCTCAAGTACAAGCTGTTAGGTAATCAGACAGCACTTTTTAGCTCAGTGTACACTGGGGCCATCCCAGACTCTGTTTCCCCAAATTGCTGTAAGCAAATGTCTTGTGGGTCATCTGAAATCGACAAACCAAAGCATTCTGCCTGGAACTAAAAGGATTCCTCTTCCCACATAAGTGAGCACATCTCATGAAAAACTTTTGGCAAATAAAACCAGAGGTACATTTCACTTGCAAATCTGTCTGATCACTACTGAAAAATGTGTTTGTGCATATTCTAGAGTCAGCCTCATCAACCCTCTTTGGACTTTGCTCAGACCTCGGTTTCAGCTTATTTATATGCAAACCCGGGGGAAAAATCCCTGTAACTTGAGGATTTATTTGCAAGGAGCTCTGTGACCCAAAGGTGACTAACAAGAGAGAACCTGAATTTGAACATTGCCTACAAATCCAGTCCTTTCTCCCCAACCAGTCCTTTGAATCTAGTGCTGATCTACAGTAGGAATCTCAGGGTTTCAGCCTAATTATTCGGGGAAAACTTTCACCTGGCTATCATCTATTCTGGGACATGACATGTCTTCATTGAAGCAGTTATTTTGCTTTGGGCAAATAAAAATACTTGAAAGACCTAAATAGAACATTAAATTAGTTTCACCTGCTTTCCTCAATGCCACTGGAGTCTTGGGGAAAACAGAATGAAACGACAGATCTATTTCTGCCTTTTGCGAAATGCATCTGTGTATACAAACCATTCTGATTATCCTTCTGATGAATTAACCCTCTGGGGTACCCAGCTGCCTCTTCCCACAGCTAAATAAGAGCAGTTCTTGCTTCCTGCTGCCCTCAAAGCAGAGTTTTTTCATTAAAAGGAAAATCCATTGTATTAACAAGCATCTCTTCAGTAACAAATATTAATAGAATACAAGTGAGCTTCAGCCATGTAGGTATCATTTTACTAAGCTTGAGGAAAGATAGATGACATAGAAAAAAACTGATTCATGACCAGAAAGACATCTTCCTCATCACAGATAGTTTTACATATAAGCCATCTGTTCAAATGCAAGGCCAAAGAAAACCTTCATAAAAGGATCTTCTGAGCTGATCAGTGAAGCCATCGTAGCATGTCAAGAACAGCAGAAGAGGGTTACGGAGATAGTCCGGTAGTCAAAGCACCTGCCTGGCAAGCATAAGCACCTGCTTTCGATACCCAGTACAGCATCCCTTGGCGGCCCAGAACTGCAGGTGCACCCTCCCGGCCCTGAGACCGGGCATGATATTGTACATCGGTAATCACAGAACAGTGGAGGCTGAGACAGAATGATCACTATAAGTCCCAGCTGTATAGTGAGACCCTGGGCCAAATAAATACAATATTAAAGAACAACAGATGAAGATTTCCTGGTTGGTGAAAGAAAGGTCCAGAGGCATGAATATACCTGCCACATTTTGGGATTCTTCTGATGCTGCCAGATTGTCACTCATTGAGGGAGGCAGGGAGAATGACACAGCAAAGATGCTTTGTATTGTTTGGTTCATTTGGGCAGGATGAGGGTGAGGAAGGCAGGAGTAGCAGAACATTAGAAAAAAGAACAGTAAAGTTTTGCCTGTCTAAATCCTGATGGGGGCCAACATCACTGATGGTAAAGCACAGCAAAGTAACACCCCACTTGACATCTTTTTTCCAAAGAGGAGGTGTTAATTTGAAAGACAATGTATTAGCCCCTATCACTGTTACTGGAGACTGTACATATCTTTGCTGACCCTAATTTTAATTTGAAACCCAGAAAATCCTGGAAAAAGTATATTAGGTGCTATTTGGAGCACTTTACATAATATCCAGGAAGTACCTTTGTAGCGACAGTCGTGGTGTTAAGTGTCTCTTTTTGAAGAATCACTGTGAGCTGGGCACTTTACCTTGTTCTCACTTGAATACTAACAATTGCTCTGTAAATTTACTATCCTAATTTACATGGCCTAAAATTAAGGATAGAGCTAGCAGCCTTAAAGTTTTCATGATAGGACACAGAGTTAGCATGCAGTAGAGCTACAACTGAAACTAGAGTCCCTGTGACCCTGAACTCTGTCAATTACAAGAAGGTATTTAAGGCTATTGGTGGTGTGTGGTAATCAGACATTCAAAGCGTTATGTTGCAAATTCGTAATGTTTTTACAAGCCTTTCTACAGTTTTATTTTAATCACTATGAAACAGTAATTAAAAGTATTATCTATCATAATTTTAAAACATTTATTAGATATTTCTAATAATGCATATATTTCAGGGTACATTATAAAGTATCCTTTATGTACAAGTTGTATACTGACTGAGCCTATCTCTCTGCCATATATGTTACTTTTTAAAAATGCATTTAGTACAGGGTCTATAGCGTCTCACTGTGTAGACCAGACTCATAGTGATCCACCCCAGTCTTGTTCGCCATCTCAGCACACCTCAAGGGACACTACACCCTGGGTACCCAACCCCAGCCACTGCACTCTGTCTAAACAGGTGCTTTGGTCCACTGAGCTAGTTGGCCAGCCCTTGCCACTTCTGATGTGTATCACATCTTCATGATGAGAATGTTCAAATCTTCTAGTTGTTTGGAAACATGATGTTGTTAACCATATTCACCTACTATGCAATAGACCCCAAAACTTATATTCTTCCTTGGTAGTTATAGCTTTGTTCTGTGCATGGATTCACTTAAAAAATATTTCTCAGATTTCTCTGAAAGGTAGGACTAGAGGTCCCATTCAACCTTTTTCACTTCTGGGTATTTTTCTAGAGGAGCTAAGAGATCATATCACAGTGCTTTATGTGCACACATGTTTACAGCAGTGCAATTTGCCACAGCTAAATCTTGGAAGCAGCCCAAAAGTCCATCAACTGAGGAATGGCTGAAAAAGGTACAGTGCTTTCACTCAATGGAGTATTACTTAACTATTAAAAAAATAAATTTGATGTTTTCTTGGCAAATGGATGCAACTAGTAGCCATACTCCTAAGTGAAATATGTCAGACCTGCATGCACAAAAATTATATTATCTCCTTAGTGTAATGACCTGAAATAAAAAATAAAATCTGAAGAGTATAATAGATACTGGACAAAAAAAGAATGAACCAATTCAAAAGGAAGGAATTAGTAAAATGAAAAGGAAAGGTGTCTCAGTTACTCTTCTCTTGTTGCTGGGACAAAAACCAACACTGAAAATGAAGGAAGGAAAGGTTTATTTAGCCCATAGTTACTGGAGGTTTTATTCCATACTCAGCTGGCTCCAAGGCAGAGTGGCACACTGGAGAGGGCAGCTGTTGGTGGCAGCAGCAAAGAGCAGAGAGCAAAGGGGAAGAGTAACAGCGACAATGGCTATTGACAGCAAGTCTGTTTCTTTGTCTTGCTTTTGTTACTTTTGGTTATTTTCTCCAGCCTGGTTGTAGCACACACACTCATAATCCCAGTCATATTCAGAACCATAATCCAGCCTTGGATCATGAATTAATCACAAAGTGTAGAACTGCATCTCTATGACTGCATGAAGATTTGGGTGGACAAATACACACAAACTGTAACAATAGAAGAGAGTTGGGGAAAGCTATAACTATGAACATAAGCTGGATGCTTTGGATGCTTATACTGTGGATTTTTGTGGTCTATGGAAAGGAGCAGTTAATGCCTAATTTGTTTTGTCTTCTGTTTTTCAATTCTTTTTCCTTTTTCTGTCTTAAATTCTTATATTTTTTTCTTTTACTTTCTTTTCTCAATGTGGAATGCGTATGTCTGGTATTATGAACAACTATTTTGAAGACAACACTACACAATACAACAAATACCAATAAATATTGTGAAATTCATATTCTGTAGTATTTATAATTTTTTCTGTGAGGCAGGAGGAGTGACACAAGTTTGAAGTAAGTTGGACTACATAGTGAGCAAAAAGGAAACCTGAACTGTATACAGACAGCTTGTCTCAGATACATAGACATGGAGACAGGGAAGGAAGAGAAAGAAAGAAAGAAAGAAAGAAAGAAAGAAAGAAAGAAAGAAAGAAAGAAAGAAAGAAAGAAAGAAAGAAAGAAAGAAAGAAAGAAAGAAAGGCAGACCTAGAGACCTATTATATTAAAGACCACTCCTTGTCTTTGTATCTGTAGAGTGTATCCAGAGATGATTGGCATGAGGTGCAGATCAATAAAGTGACCCACGAAGACCCATGCTGACTGTGGGTGACACTACCCAGCAGGCTTGTAGCTTGGATGAAAAAGAGAAATATGTTGACATGCATTTCAAGTTTCATTCTGCTTGAGTGGATGGATATTTTTGCTGCTGTGGATATAAGACTCCATATTTTTCAGCTTCCTCATGCAAATCAACACTTCTGACTCTGCAGGGAGCCTCTGTACTATCCATTTTAGCAGAGTACTGTACCCTTTGTTCCTCTTGTAAGGGCACTTCCAGGTTCTAGGATAGTCACGGGATCCGCTGGTTATCCAATATATAGATCATCATCAGACTCTTGAACCTCTGATCCACTAAGTCTACATAATACAGCCCCTTGCAAAGTTATATCAATGTTTTTCTTCTAGAAGTCTTAATCAACCCTTTAGAAGATAAAAAACGCAAGAGAGATTGGTTCAGAGCCTCCAAAAGGAATTCATGCCTTCTATATCTTGTCTTTAGCACCATGAAATTGATTTCAATTATTTGAGTTATATGACAATAAATTCATTTTATTTTAAGGCACTCCTTCTGGTATTTTCTTACAGCTGCAATAGGAGATCAATATATTTCTTATACTCCAGGAGTTTCCAGTCTATCAGTACAGTCCACATACCTCTTCTGAATTCAAAAATCATACCTAAAGCTTTTCATTAAAGGTCTCTACACCAAATAAATCACCTGCTTAAGCAGACACAGTGGCCAGGTGTTCGATCCTGGCATACTGTGCTGGCCGCGCCCCCGGGGCATGCTGAGACAGCGATTGAGACTGTTCATGGTGGTGCACGCCTGTAATCCTAGCTCTTGGGAGGTTGAACACAGGAGAATCACTATGAGTCTTATCTTCATAGTGAGGCCCTGTAGACCCTTTACTAGAATACAAAGAAAAAAAGTTCTCAACACCAATGTTCCACAGATATGCAGTGAAAATCAGCTCAACCATTACTATTGCCTGGATTAGCATGAATTCTGCAGCCACCAATTCCCTTCCTATCTTTTGCAAAACTCAAAACCTAGGCTTACCTCCAAAGGTCTCCTCTACCCAAAAATATCACATCCAACCCCCTTTGTTGCATAATTCTCCAGCAAGTTATCATTCATAAGATTTATTCCTCTGTTCACTGTAATTATCCTGGTGTGATTGTTCTAAAGAAATCCTGACACTCATTCTGTTTTTCTATGATGTATTTTATCACATCAAGGCTCACCTCCTCTTTTTATTCTCAGTGTTCTGCTCCATAACAAATGCTCACTTGGAATTCATCAAGCTCCTCTATCACCAGCTCCTCCTATGGTTCTCAATAATCTCCTCTATGATTACACATCAAAGTCCAGACCCATTACTTTGCCCATGGATACAATCTCCTCCACTCTCTGTGCTCAGACCTTTGAAGTCATGTTTAGTGATCCATTCTGTCCATTGTTTCCTTCAGGTTGAGTTTAAGGTCTGGTGCTTGACAGCTTTCTAGTTTTGTCAATGAGATTGAGGGAGTGGAAGACATGAAATTATTCATTCTAGAGCTCTTTCAGAGTCAAAGATACCTACGCAAAGATTTGCCTTATGACCCAGGTTTCCATATTGGCCCTTGTTTATGTTCTACTCTTTGAATGCATGAAGCGTCAGAAAATTGTACGCCAGTAGTGGCTTAATCTTTGGATCAGCATTTGTGTTCACAAAAGTTGAACACACAGAAGTTGTTCACAATCTCTCCTCTGTGACTTTGTGCCTCAGCAGTGCCTTTTCTTCCTACTTGATGTCAGTTCTGCTTAATATCTTCTTCCAGAAGAACCTCATTTCATGACAGTTGAACCCTTGTGCAATGTATCCTTCTCCCATTATTAATTCCACAGTTTCTGTTTTGTAGGAGAACCTTATCAGAGCTGGAAACATCACAATATCTTATCACACAGTGGATTCCACTTGTCTTGTGAAATTTATCAAACCTTCTTCTACTGGCTTTATATTCATCACTATTGCACTTGTAGAAGGTTTTCTTGCAGTAAAACAGTGTGAAATTTCCTGGCTTTTTCATAGATCAGAGCTTCAGAATCACCTACCAGCTGTTTCTCGTTCAGCCATAGTAACAAAGTATTTCTTTGTGGCACTTGTGTCTCTGCTTGGTTCACATCATGGCTCCTTTTGCCACATCAGCTCCTATGGTAACTTCTTTATTCTTCAAAATAGATGAAATCGTTGACTTCGACATTTTGTACTCTGAGGACCAGATCAGTCACACAAATAGCGTGTTCTTGCTTTTCTCTCTTTTCCTGTTTTGATTTAATGGTTATTTTCTTCGAAAGGTTCTTCTTACCACTCTTTCTGTGCATTTTCTTTTTACCTTCATTATTGCTCTGCACATTCTTGACGCCTTTGGTACCCCATCTCCGTGTAGATTGGAGCCATGCTGCATTGTGGGATGCTGGGTGCTACTGTACACGCTAAAAAGTGAGCAAAACCTTTCACAGCCAATATGCAGGTCTGTTTTCAACTGTGATATCAAGCAGAGAAGCGATAGGCACATATCAAAGTGGGGACAGTGGCCAAGGCTGTGTTTGTCACCTGACACAGAAGAATTCAGATATGGAAGCAAACATTTTCAAACACTTCTGTCCATGAACCAAATGGCCCCTGAACACCATTCATGAACCAAGATGTTACTGTTTTCCTCTCCATTTCACGTCTGGGAAATTTTATTCAGTCCTTGATGACATCTTTTTTTTAAAAAATGAAATTAGATGAATGTGTTCCTCTAGAGAATAATCAGAATGTAAGATAGAGAGATTATAGAATTTCTCCATGTGAAAATGCTGCAAAGTAACTCAGGGAACTTAAAGCCACAACAAGCTGTGAACTGCAAGATTTAAATTAAAACCAATACCAGAGATGCACTTTAAGTCATTAAAATGAAGAATACCTTGGTTATTTCATGGTAAGTAGTTATTAGCCACATATGAAGGCTTATATAAAGACAGAAATTTTGGAGTTATTGTTAAGAGTAAAATAACACCACTGGGGCTGGGGAGATGGCTCAGTGGAACAAGTGCAAGGGCCTGAGTTTAATCCTGGTTACACAAAAATAAATAAATAAATAAATAATAAAACAAAGTGAAATAAAATAACACCACTGCTGCAGAAGGGAATATTACACAATAGGAATAACAAAAAATTTTCTTTGATTTGCACTAATTCATGATTTCTTTGTTTGCATGTAAGCAGATATGTATAATTTTACTTCTCCTAGCCCTATTTTTGTTCTTTATATTTCAAATAATATTTAAAACTGGTAGATTTTTCTTTGTGAGAAAGAGTTAAATAATAAATGAAAGCACTTAGCAAATGGCCTAACACACATCACATTTCCATAGGACGTGGTATTACTGCAAGTAGGAAAATTGGATGATATATTAGTCTCCATGACCTCTGAGACATTTTAAAAATCTATTTCCAACAACATAGCCAAATAGATAACAGGAGGAAACTTTGCTGTAAGAAGAAAAATGAAATGTGAAGAATGCAGCTTGCATGCTTGAAAATGTAGACATGACAAAATAGAAAACTTCAGGAAATCCCGTACAACCAGAATTTAAAGAAATGACACCTCATGGTTAAGGCTTAGCTCTGAGAGCACATGCCCGTCTCATTAACAGGCAGTTTGTGCTTCTCTGCCATCAAAATGACAGAAGAGCACTGGGCTTAAATGAAATGGACAGAAAGAAGTGAGAGCCTGCTAGCCAGAAGCCCTGATGTGAAAACTGAGAAATTCGGGGACAACCTAAAGAGAGAGGGGAAAAAGCTTGGCTGTCTTAACTCAGATTCCAAGGAGCACAAACAAAGATATTTTTCTTTAAAAGCTGTTACTTTACATTTGACCCTATTTAATCAGGTTCATAACTCAATACCCACCCAACTGAGCATTTACATAGGAAGGAGCTTAACTGATGAAGACAAATTAGGTCACATTGAGTGGAATGCACTTCAGGTTCTCCAAAGTAAACACCATTCAATATGAGTTCAAAGTACAAGACTAAAAATGTATAAAGAAAATATATCACCATTAGTGAGCAGGCAGAAACTATCCTCAGTAATATAACATCTGAAAAAATCAGTGACAAAATTAAATTAGAATAATTACATTTATAATTATTAAATAAAGTGGCACTTCTTATTTCCATGTAGAAGAATCAATCTAGACCATATCCTTTACTAAAATCAAATCAAAATGTATCACAGATCTATGCAATAGAACAGACAAATTTAATCTTTTGTTAGAAAAACCAGGTAACACTGTTGAAGACACAGGCAGAATCAAGGATTTTCTGAGCAGATACTCAACTGCATAAAAAATAACAAACCAAGAAACAATAAATGGGATTATATCAAATGAAAAGCTGCATATCAAAGGGACAGACTGAGGACAACCTTATGAATGTGGAAATGCTTTGTCAGCTTTTCCTTTGACAAAACCTAGTATCTAGAAAATAAAAAAATCTCAAAAAAATAAATTTAGATCCCCAAAATAAAAGAACCACTCAAGAATGTGACAACTAAAATAGACACTTCTCAAAAGAAGTACAAATGTGCAATAAGTACATGAAAAAATATTCAATATTTTTCCATTAAAGAAATTCAGATAAAAATGACCCAGGAAGTCCATCTTACTCCAGAAAGAATGGCTTTCAGAACTGAAAAACCAACAAATGATGGCAAGATTGTGGGGAAATGGAACCTTTCTATATTTTTGGTGAGACAGTAAACCATACAAGCATCAAAGTAATCAGTACCAGAGATTCCTCAGAAAAACTGAAAATAGAATTCCATTTAACCCTAGCTATCCCCCTTCTGGATATATTTCTGTAATGGTAGAATATATCATCGTACAGTGATACCTGCATATCCATGACAACCAAATCTTGGAAAAGGGCCTGGGAGATGGTTCAGTGTAATAAGTGCTTCCCTGCCAAATACAAGGGCCTGAGTTCAATCCCAAGTTCTGCAAAAAATAAATAAATAAATAAATAAATAAATAAATAAATAAATAAATAAATAAAAATAACATAAGTCTTGGAAATAGTGTAAAGGTCCATTAACAGATGAATGGATATAGAAACATGGTCTCTAGTCTACACAGAGTGGAATAGAACTCATGAAGAAGAATAAATTGATGCTATTTCTAGAAAAAAATTATGGATCTTGAGACCATAATGTCATGTGAAACAATTCATACATGAAAGTTTATATGTCACACATTTTCTCTTATATGAAAACACAAAAATGTAAATAGCTCACAGAGCAAAACAAACAATAGATAATACAAAAAAAAGAAGGTAGAATTTGTGGAGATTCGAAGGAGATCTTGAAATGAAGGAGGAAATGTGGGAGGGTAAGGAGAGAAAAGGGAACAGAGAAAGATTAGGAACTGATACAAGTTCTGCAAGATCAATGTAGTTATTACATATTTGAAACTTGTACTGATAAAAAAATAAAATAATATCAGGAAAACTCAAGTGCTGAAGTGATAAGCATACTTTGGAAAGCAACCAATAGCATTGCTTGAAATGAAAACTAATGTTTTTGAAGTTTTAAAATGTATGTCTTCACTTCAGTGGTTAGAGTTTGAATTCAAAGATTGTACCTCGAGTAAGACATAAAAAATAAATATAAGATGAAGAGACAGATACTGTAAGAAGAATAAAATGGCTAAAAATATTTCAGGATATGTAAAATAAATAGTACACCTAGTTTCAGGAAATAAAGTACATTCCAAGTTGAATATGAAAAACCAGATTTACATATATAAAACCTTGACATATAATAAAGTTAAATTACACTATTAAAATTTTTAAACTACAAGAAAGTTAATGTTTTTATGTTCTAATAGTAATAATTTACCTCTCATTTCCAACTTATGAACATTATAAAATCTCACAGTTTTCATGTTGAGGGTCTGTGCATAGCATGCATTCAAAATGTAATTATCTGTTTCTTTAATTTTTTTAATCTTTTATTTATGTGGTACAGGGTCTTTCTAGACAGCACAGACTCATAGTGTTCCTTCTGTTTCAGCCTCCCCAATGTTGTGACTACAGGCTGGCACCACCATGCCTGGTTTTGGTGACTGGCACGGGGATTGAACCTGGATCCTTGCATTTACTAGGCAGGCACCTTATACCACTAAGCTATCTCCCCAATCCCATGTCTGTTTCTTTAAAATGAACATAAGATTCTGGTACTAACAGAATTTTCTCTCTTCAGGAAGGTCCCACTCCACATGTAAGGGATTTTCTCATTGAGTCTCACAGAAAAGTCCCACTTTGATGCACTTAAAACATTTGCAACATTGCTCCATTTTTCCCAAATCATAAGCATGTCTTCCCATGTCCATTGTGTGGAAGGAGGTGCTTAGGCAGGTGAACACAGGGAGGCAAGGACTTCAGAGGCCATCCTAGAATTCTACCTCCCACACCTACCTTTTCCTGTACTAGAATTACATTCATCTTGAAAGACAGTATCTTCACAGCAAGCATCAATAGAAGCCATGAGATAAGGAGATATTATTTCAAAATATTAATAAAAACAAAATTAACTATCAATGTATGTTGGTAGGGAAATATGAAGAACTTTATCCAGTAATTCTCATTATTATAACTTATAAAACATATTTGAAAAGGAAATTCAACACTGAAGAAAGAGCTAAAATGCATAAAACAAGAGGAGAAAAAACAATATGAAACATATGTGGTACATCTAAAAAGTTATTGACTCGACAGTAATTCATGAAACAGCAAGGAGATTGTTAGAATAAAAACCAGCTTTCTGAGTTAGGTCAAAATATGTGATATTAGCTTTATCCTCCTTAAAAATACATGCACATGTTAGAACTGCCAATCTATGTCAATCTATAATAAAATTTCACTGTGTTACTTCCAAATAATGACAACAGAAAAATAGACTGTAAATAACCTTCAAGGAGACTTTAAGTGGGAGAATAAAAAAAAAACCATAGAAATGCCAAGTAAACAAAATCCACAGAATGACAGCCAATTTCTGGATTATAGAACCAGCTTGCTGGCTGACATGCAGTAAACTTGTTAAAATTAAGATAATCAGGTTTTGGCCTGGTGTAGTTATTTCTCAGAAAGAACTATCCTGCAAGAGTAGATATCAGATGCCAGAGCAAGGCACATTAACTGCTTAGAGGAGTGGCTTTGGAATCCTCCGAGATCAGAGGCATGGTAACAACCAGAGTTTTCTCTAATGTGACTTCCAAAATGACTTATGTATCCTGTGTGTGTGTGTGTGTGTGTGTGTGTGTGTGTGTGTGTGGTGTGTGTGTACTTCTACCACACATGCCTAAAGTCTATTACAATGCTGTATACTTTTCTAAATAAATTCAGGGACAATTTGAAACCACAATGAATCATTAAAAATTTACTAACACCAACATGTGATGAGAAGTGAGAAGGAATTTGACTGCTCACATCCTTGGGAAGCAGTCCCCAAGAATTCATTCCCCAAGAGTAAAGAACTTTTGACACTATGTAGCTTTCATTTACCAGAAATGGGTTTCTATAAATATAAACACGGAACAACTGATTGAATATTCATAGTTTATTCAAATCAATAAATATTTAAATGAATAAACATACCAGTTACTTTAATAGCATTATTTCCTTCTTCATCTTAGAATAATTGTCTTAGCCTTCTCATGGAATCAGATGTCTGTATACAGCGTTTTCTCCCACACTTGTAAACAGTTAGGTAAACTGTTGATATATTAGAAAGTATCTTTTCTTACATAAAACATTTGCCTTTACTTGGGAGACTTTAGAGAGCGGTGCTTTAGTCTCTGGCAGGTGGCTCAGCTCTCAGCCCTCCCACTGCTTTGGAGATGTGAAGAAGTTAGCGTTAACTCCAGCACACAGTGAGCCTTCATAAATATTTGCTATCATTTCTACTCCTCCTGCCAGCTGAATTAACTTGGAATCTCTTTGAACCGCTGCTCCTTCATCTATAAAGGAAGGTAATAACAATCAATCCCCCACCGAGGTGCTCTGATGATTAAAGAAGTTGTGCACGAGCGCCTGGCGCAGCGGCTGCCATCGAAGTCGTTCTTCCTCTGTGCGGGAGCCGCACTTGACTGCTCCTGTGGCTGAGCACTTACCAGCCCGCGTGTGACAACCTACATGAGAGGGAGTGCGGAAGGAACAGAGGTGTGGGCTTAGGAGCGAACAGACTTGGGTTCGAAATTCAGCTCCTAACATTCCTGGGATGAACCTGGACAGCCAGTCAGTGTTTATCTTTAAAATTTGTAAAATGAGATAAATAAGTGCTTACAGTTTTAATGAATAGGAAATCGAGTGTATATGTATTAATTTGTATTTATACTTAAATACACACATATATTTAAAATATTAATTAGCATATATGCCTTATATGAAAATGGCTATGCACACAGCCTTGGGAATCACTGCATCTGGGTTTCTGCCTTCATCATCCGTTGCCAACTTGAATTATACTGGATTTAATGCCACTCAGAATTGTAGTCCCTCTGAACCAATTTCTACAAGGATATAACTGGGAAAAAAAAATCCTTTATTATTACCGACTGTTAATCATTCCCCGCCTATGATAGGGAGACATGTCTTCTGCTTGTCCTTTCTATTGTGCGAAAACCAGTGCATATGTGTAAGTGACTGGGGCATGGAAATGCACACTTGGGATCCCACCTATTCCAGAGCTTGAGGCAGGAGGTTCACAAGTTGGAAGCCAAGGTAGAAAATTTTCAAGACTCTGTGTAAACATAAAATGTTATATAGGACTAGCGTACTTACCTGGCAGGCAACAGGCCATGAGTATAACATCTCCAAGTGAGGAAACAAGTACAGGGGAGGAGGCAGTGGCTGGCACAGCTGCCTCACGGGCTTCTTCTCCTGTACTGTGTGACTCTAAAACGTCATTCTTTTGCAGTGGCAGTGGGAGTACATCTCTTTTCTCCAGCTTGTCCTCTCCGTCTTGGAAGCACCTCCTAATCTGATTGCTCCTTTCCTTGTTTCTTTTTTTTTAATTTTTGTTTTATTGAAGTACAAATATCAATGAGACAGTAATAGATATCTTGACAAGATGGATTTGATAAATTAATACATTGCAAACTGTTTTCATAATGTTTTCGTATCATAGAAGGTGCATACATGATATTATACTTACAGACATTATTATACTGTATGTCTCTTATCAGTAAATTAAGAGAGTGTAGTTGTTTGCATATCTTTTTTTTATACCTGAATTACATCAAAGATTCAATAATTAATACTTTCTACCTTGTTATTTTCATAGCGGCTGTCCATAGTACTAGAAGCTGACATAATACCCTGTCCAACTACCATTAGTGCAAATCTTGCCTCTCATAGAATTATGTAGAAGCACGGTGCTATCTATCCCAACTGTACTGTCCATACACACACATCATGATTCTTCCTTTCTATACCCCTTCTTTTGTCTACACCTGTCAAAGATGGGCACTCCATTGTCATTCAACTAATTTAGGTGCTTGAACTCCACGACACAATCCAACACAGTCCAACATTCCACAACAATAGTGAGTTATTCAAAGAAGTTGTGAACCATAGCCATTTATAGCTCAACTTATTATTATGGCCCCACAATATATACTTCATTTTTATACTTTTCTGCTGGATGGTTAAGACCTAGATAGAGCAAGACCTAAATACCAACAAATGTACTTTATGCTCCTTATGAGGTCAGTGAAGTCCCCTCAGGATTTATCTTGTAGTCCTGTACCTTATTCTGTAGATCCTTTGTCTGTGTCATCCATGTGGATGAGTCACAGCCAATGCTTGACCAGTTTGCTCTCTGTGAGAGCCTGAGAGGAAGTTTTTTCTCCATGTGACTCTCCTCAGGCACACTATAGAACTTCAGTCTCTTTCCTCTGTGGCTTTATAATCTTGTTCAGAAAATTTGGAGCTCAACTGAGTTTCATGATGTTGCAGTACAGGTTCTCCTATGTCCTGAGTCTTCACTGACCTTGAAAGGCTAGGGCCAAAATGTTGGCTGGCCTTGTGGCTCTTCTATTTCTCCAACTCTGATTTGTGAACTTAGGTTGTTAACCATCTAGAAGAAAAGCTGATTAGTATCCTGCAGCATATGGCATTCACTTTGCCTTATTTGACTCAATTGTTTTTAGTTGTTGTTGTACGTTTCCATTTGTATTTCTGCTTTTCGCTTGCTATACTAGGGAGACTATACAATATTTACACATGTGTGTCTGGTTTATTTCACATATGAGTATACGTTCAAGTGGCATCCACTTAACAGGGCCCTCAAATTTAAAGACCTGATTCAGAAACGGGCATCTGAGATGAATACAGACTTCTCAGAGAATGAAATTAAAGAAGGGAATAAATATATGAAAAAATGCTCCACATCACTAGTCATCCATGAAATGCAAATAAAAACAACACTGAGATACCATCTCACTCCAGAAAGAATGGCTATCATAAGGAAATCAACCAACAACAGATATTGGAGAGGTTATGGAGAAAAGGGAACACTTCTCCGCTGCTGGTGGGAATGTAGACTGGTACAGGCATTGAGGAGGTCAGTGTGGAGACTCCTCAAAAGAGTAGGAGTAGAAATTCCATTCAAGCCAGTTATCTCCCTACTGGGAATTTTCCCAAAGGACCTGAAAACAGTGTATCATAGTGATATATGTGTACCTATGTTTATAGCAGCACAATGTGTGATAGCAAAATCTTGGAAGCAACCAAGATGTCCATCACATGAGGAATGGTTGAAAAAGAGGTGCTATTTCTATATAATGGAGTATTACTCAGCTATTAAGAATGATAAGCTTGAAGCATTTATACTGAAGTGCTCCTTTCCTTGTGCCAACAGTGACAAATGGCATGTGGAGTCCTTGGTGCTGACCAAGGTGTGTCTTGTTAGAACTGCAACAGAAAGGGCTCCTGAATCCCACAAGTGCCCAGGGCTAACTTTGTGCCCTAGAGCATGTAAAAAGGAGGTAACAATGGATTTTTTCTTCTTAAAGTCACTTGTGGGAAAGTAAATAAACACTATATATGTCACTGAGGATGACATGGTTTATAGGACACTTGGATTCTCTCTTGTGTATAACTACCATCTTTACTATGATCACATATTGCCTAAAGTTCCCATAGAAAGTCTTTTGGTTTAAAATTTGCAGCATGCAAGTTTCTCTGTAGCATGCAGAGCCATTATGACTCCCTAACACTCTAAACCATTCACTGAATGGCTCTTCCTTGAGGTCACAGAACACTGGTTTAAAATTCACAGACTGGGTGTGAAAGGATGGCATGTCAAGAAAGTCACACTTATGAAGTCCTGGAAGACTGAGAGTGCTTAGGGGGACCATCTCAAGATGCAAATAGAAGCACACACATTCCCCCTCTTCCTGTGCTTGTAAAGGCAGGTAAGTCATCCAAGGAAAGATGGATGGATCCTTCAGTTATATGAAATGTTTGTTTTCTGAAATGTCATGGCTCAATTTGTGTTTTTGTCTTATTCTTCCAATTGGGATATATAATGTTCAGAGCTCTTGTATTTTGAAGCTGGAAGAAGGGCCAGGACACTGAAACAATGTCTTGGTTTCACTGTTCTGTTTTTGTGTTTATTATTTAAACAAAGCTATATGAAGCTTGTGGATTAAGCAAAACATTTCTAAATTGAAAAAAAAAAAAAAGATGCAAAGGGTAGCGAAGGAGGGTTTGCCTCAAAAGATATGTAAGTCACCAGGAATTTGTGAGACAGCATCACCACGAAAAATGACACAACAATGTACTGGAGCCTTCTGCCCACTTTAGGGCCATGTGCTATTCTGTAGACTACAATTTATACTTTTAACAACTGTTTACGTGTCTCCCTCCAAGATTCACCTCTGAGCTGAACTGAAAGGTAAAAGAGTGATGGAAATTCACTACAGGTGTTGGTACGACACCTTCTCTGGGAAGAAGCAGTCAGGTAGCAGTTAACAACAACAAGGACAAGGAGGAAGGACACTAGAAATGTGCCCTTCCCTATGTCAGCCCACTCTACTAGGAAAGGCTAGGGAGAGAAAGACAGATCCACCACTGACAATAAGAAGCAAAGACTCAAGTAGATCCTTGAGTCTTCAGTGTTTTCCCCGACAGCTGACTGTGGGTGGTGGAAAGAAACCTTCTATTCCTCTGTTCAGACCCGCAGATCCTTCCAAGCCACTGTGCAAATACAAATCATGAATCCTTAGGACTATTGCTATGGGAGGCTGTTGTGTATATATAAAAATGTTCTCTAACAGTTGCATGTCTTGGATAGGTGGTTGGACGCTGGGGACAATGTCATCCTTTGCAGCTTCTTCCACTGATGAGATTGGTACCTCAATGAGTGGTGAGAAAGTGGGGCTTGGTTGGAGGTGGGACCCTGGAAGTCATGACCTGGAGAGCTGCCTTCCTACCCCCATTCCTCCTTCTTCTCTCTGCTTCCTCACTACCGCGGGAGGACAGGCTTTCCTCCATCGCACATTTTCTGGGTTTCTGTTGTGGTGTTAGCTGACTTTAGACTAAGCCCACAGAAAACTCAGTCAAATTAAATGCTTCTTTGAGTTGAAAACGTCCAGTATTTTGATATGGAGAAATAATAGCCTTCCACTTTTTCTCAAGTAGAGGAGTTATTTTTGAAGAATAATAGATTTCACCTCTCTGAGTATTAACTTCTTCTGCTATGCATGAATGTAAACTCACTTTAGGTTTCATTGTTCTATCAGTAACTTCAGATTTAATTATCTAATCTGAAGGCTTCTGATATGAATGTACATACTATACTCCAGACTTCAACCTCAGGATTTTCTTTCTATACTTCTATTCCAAATAAATATGTATCTATTTTTCTGTATCTCTCTCAGTCTATTTTCCTGCATATGCATTTACTTGCTTCTCAATATAACTTCTGTTTACTTCTGCTTTCACGCTCACAACAGAATCACTTATTTACCTACGGGTTATGTTCAAACAAATATATATTTTCTCTCTCATTAACTTTTGGTCTCTTTCTCAAAGACGTACAGTCCCTGCCCAGGACTTTAAGTGATCACTGTCTTTTTAGGGAAGGAAATCAAAGAATCAGTTGTCTCTCAAGACATCTACCAATTAAAGGTTTATAACTTCTCCTTCATTCAGGGGAATTAATATCCCCTCCCTGCCATGACTAGGAGGCTGCTAGCTAACAGCTTTTTCATTCACTGCTGTAGGGTCTGTAGATTCAGGGGTGATGAAACCATTTACCTGAAGATAAATCATCAGACTCTGGGTGGTGGAAAGAAACCTCCCTCTTTTCATCTGTCCAGACCCTTCTAAATAATGTGTCTTTTTTAAATGCAACAAAACAAATATGATTTTTTTAATATCATATTTAAATATCATACACAGCTGGCCTGACTTATTTTTTTTTAAAAAAAGAACCTACATACATAGACTGTGTGTGTTTGTGGGGGGGGTGTAACAGTATGTGTGTGTTTTTCTGAGAAGGTTAGAGCTGAGTGACGATATATATTCATGCATGCAAGTGTTGAACGCTGTGTGTTTCTGAATATGAATGTGTGGTTATATATTTGTACAATTTTTTGGTTCAGTGATATACAACAAATATAGTGCTGTCTTATTTTCACTGCATAGCCAGGTATTGTGTTTTTCATACATCCTAACCACCGCCACAAATATAGGGATTGTTGGAGAAAGAAGCATTGTTTTGTACATATCTATATCATCACTATGAGAGTTCAGTCAAAGTCCTTTTTATGTATTTAGGACAGAGCGCACAGGGTCTCACTACATAGACTCCTACTAATCCTCCTGTTTTCAGGTTTCCAAATGCTGAGATTCCTGGGGCATGCCACTACTCCCAGTCTGGGTCAAAGAACCTTAAGGGACTATTTTTGCATTCCAAGATGTGTTGGCAGCTGTAACCTTGCATTATGAAGCTTACCCACCTCAGATCTCATTTTTTCCAATAATAAAAAGAGGAGAAAGAAATTCTGTTAAATTCCCTACTCTTCATATGAGCTCTGTAGTTTCTTTGCCTTTCCCAAGTAAAGTATTTCACTTATGAGTTTGACCTGTAGCTTTGTTCACTTATATATAAAAACCTGGAGCTTATATTTGTTTAAATTTAAATAAAACTCCATTACAGAAAAGTACCATAAGTTTTTTATCCATCTGTCAGTTGATGGGCATTCTGGTTGTTTCCAAGATTCAGCTATGGTAGCTAAGGTAACTAACTGTACTACCAATTTGTATAGGCTCTTTGAAAGAAACAGTGAATTCTTAATTTTTTAGCCAATTTTCCATGCTTACATGCAATAATATTAATAGCTACTTTGAAGACAATAATGCAGAATATAACAACCATTGTTGATTTCCTACCATCTTGTTTTGAAATTCTGTATCAGTTTTCACTTCATTTTTAATTTTTTATTCCCTAAACTAGCACAGAAGTCCTGTAATCGAACTCTTCCTTTTGGAAAGCATTCACATTCCAACCACACAAATTAACTGCCTTAGTTCTTAAAGACGGCCCTTCCAACTTCTAATCTAACTCATTACCTTAGGGTGTACACGCAGTTCTCTTAATCACTTTTCTTGTCACTGGTACAGAATGCATAACACCCACATTTTAGGGGAGGAGAAGTATATTTTGACTCCAGTGTTTGTTTAGACTCAAGGCAGAGAACGGTTGGGAGAGGGGTGTAGTGGAGGAAAGGCTGCTTGTGACATGGTAGACAGGAAGCACAGTGAGAAGTGAAGAGCTGAGGGTGAAAAGACACAACTGCAGGTCACATTCTCAGTAGTGCACCTTTTCCCACCCAGCCCAAGCTTCTGACAGCACACTCAGCTATGAACTCACCATTGCACTAATTCACTTATGCATGTAGATCCGCCATGATTAAATCACCTCCACGTCCTCCACTTCTAAACAGGACATTGTAGGTTTAAACCATATCCATAGCCTCCTGTTCTAGAACATCACTGCATGCCCATAAAATGACACATAGACTCCTCCGTATGAAATACAAAGTTTCCCACAATACAATCCCAAACCACTCACCATCTCTACATGGCAGTAAATCAACCTGTGGTTCCAGCTATTTCTGAACACATGCATCCTGATCCATGCACAAAGTAAGGAGAGAAACTGGCTTCACAGAGAGACCTCAGTTTTCCTGTGATTCAGAACTTACCCTTTAAAACATGAAAATCTTGAGCAAACTGATGGGTGTGATGGCCTGCACCTTCCATAAAATGATTTTTCTTTTGTTTCAGAGATTCAGCAAAGGGATGTCACCAGCCCACAGCTGCTCCATCAGCCCTTTGCCACCTGCATGAGCAGATTCCACCCTAACTGCTATTTTTCCCTGCTAAGGTTCATCTATCTTCTCGTGACTTAGCTAATCACAGTGCTCTCTCCCTACCCAGATGAATGGCAAGCATCTCCACAGGCCTTAGCTTTTTACCCATACTTCTCCTTTGGTGTCAGACTGTCTCCTTAGGAGAGATGAAAGCCCTGATCCCTAACACCCATGCAGAGAATCAAGCAGCCTCCTGACACACAGGAGGCCAGCTTTCATCACTAAGAACTTCTTTATTCTTATAGAAAGAATAATTAATGCTCCAGATTGGAAAAATTAATATTTGGCATCAGTCTTTCATGGAGAATTCTCACCATCAACAGTGAATGCAATGTTTGTCTTAAACATGCCTGCCTATACAGCTATTCTAATGGTGAAACCCTTATAAAACAAAGAGTTTTATTTTGAAGTAACGTCCTTCCTTTATCTCAAGAATCTTCAAGAACCGTTTAAACTTGCTTATCTTTAAAATAGTCATTTCTAGTTACCTCATCACAAATACTTATCTGGTATATATGAATGTATATTTCTATTTATGTATCCATGTTTTGACATCTCTTTTTCTACTTGTAGTGATGCACAATAGAGAATTTATAAATGTCTGTGTATGTGTGCTTTATTTCTTCCATTTTTCTTAATCCTTTACCTTTTTCCACTTTACCAGATCTCTAAATAAATATGTCAAAAATTGATGACATGAAACAAAGCAGAAAGAACAAAACAAGTTAACCCTTCACTCTCAAATTTACAGTAAGTATTGTATGTGAAACTCTCAGAAAGAAAAAATACTTGAGTTGCAGTGTGTGCATGCTGTTTGGAGGTTGTAACACCTGAGTTCTTGAGGATTAGCTATAAAATAACTTGGTGAAAAATAGAATGAGAACTAGTTCATCCTGTCCTAAGTCTAAAGATTCCCTGGGAAAGTGTCTAGGAGGTGCAAATAAGTGGGGCCTGCTAGGAACAGGGACTTCTAAAAGGCAATATGTCTGGCAGACTGTGGTGCAAGACCATTTTTGTTGGTTATAAGTGGGGTCTCCAGAACCAGAAGGAACACATAGCTCTTTTTACAATTGAAGTTTTTTATGCCCTGGATGAAAGTGAATTATACTTGGGCAAGAGTTGTGCTTATGTGTACAAAGCGAAAAACAGCACAGTGACTGCAGGTGACAAACCAAACAAAACCAGAATAATCTGAGGAAAAGTAACTCAGACCCACAGGAACAGCTGCATGGTACATGCCCAGTTCCAAAGCAACTTTCCAGTTTAGGCCATCGGACACCAAATCCATGTGATGCTTTTACCCCTCAAGAATTTATACTAATGGAAAATAAAAGTGCATTTATGCTCTTGTATTAAAAAAAAAAAAAATACAGCATCTAAAAAAGAGAGCAGAGCCAAAGTAGTAAAGAGGCTTGACATTAAAAGATGTGGTTTAGGGATCTTGAAAAGCATATGTAGCACATCATTGAAACCCCAGGTGAGAGAAATCAGTGAAGGACCCAGGTATGAGAAGGAACCCAGAGAAAAGTGAGTGTGTTAAACAGAACTCCCAAAGCTGTAAATTTCTGTCTGAAAATCTCTCACATTCCATTGTGTTTCAGGAATAGAAAAACAGAAATGACCATGAGAAATTGACACAGCTTGAAACATCACATTCTTCCTAGGATCACATTTGCTCAAGAGAATAGCCAAATATATCCCATAAAATTAGAGGGAAACCATGAAGCAAACCCTAGGTTAAGACTATATAATTTCCCAATGACCAGAAATTAAGAAGAAACAAAAACCAGGCACAAAATGACATTCTTGGGCTCTGAGCATCACATCTTTGTGCCACACTGCCCTATTTCACCAACAGCTTTTATTTCTTGGACTCACATCTGCCTTCCTCACATGTGTGTGTTCTCCAAGTCCCATTAGTAGCAGGTCAATGTTAACTTGTAAAAATGCTTGTTAGTCAGAGGCAGCATTATTTGGTATATAGTGACAGTAAATGGGCATGAGTAATGCACAGAGGGACCAATGCCTGGTGCATGCATAGAAAAATCCATATTTAGGGTAGTATAAAAGCCCATATCTTTTATAATGACAAAGCAATAACTAGTTTCTATGGGCAGAAAAGGATTTCACGTATCAGTCTGCCCTGGGATGTCCTTTTGTCCTTGAGGTTTGAGACTCCATTGCAGTATAACACTCTTCTGCAGTGACAGTTGCTTGTATGGTAAGAAATTCACATTATGAGCCTCTACTTTCCTTTCTCACTAAGAGTACGACCACTTCATTCATGATTTTATTGTGAAAATATGGATTGGCAAGTAATAGATGCTTAGTAATAACCACTAAGAAAACTGTCTGGTTCACCTAGTTAAGGAAAGCCATGATAATCATGGGAAGCACTAACTGGGAAACAAATACAGTGGTCCAAGTTATGGACAAATTTAATGTATGTGTGGAATCCAATAACTGAAGATGGTAAGGCAGGAAGATCACCAACAATTCAAGGTCAACCATAACTGCATGGTGAAAACCTTGTCTCAAAAAAAAAAAAAAAAAACAGTCCATGGATATCTTATCAAAACAACCTTGTTAATGATTTTTCAATGTTCTTATTAATTCTAACATGTATTTCTCTAAACTAGTATCTTCTCCAGACCATGAGGTTAGAATATATCAACTTCAGTAGTCTTCTTTCAAAGAAAATGGGTAGGCATATAAGCTTTCATATTTTTTTCTGAATAGAAATATTATATTGGCATGTCACCAAGCTGTAAAAGGCTAACACTTAGGAGGATCACAGAGAAAATGAATACACCTTGCCTGATGCTAGGATTTTAAATTAAATCACCTCTAAAAAATGCCAAACATTTAATCCCCACTTCTGCCCAAAAAATAAAAATAAAAAAATCCAAACCCATTCTGCAGTCAACTACTGGTAGCAGTACTCTTTATAAGATCATGATTTCGATAAATGTGATGCTGCAGTAACAGAAGTGGACACACTGGAAGTGTTAATCGCATAATCACCGTTCTGAGGACCTCGGGACATGTGTAGGCCCCGTGTGATGTAAATCAGCTCCTATTTGTGGAGCATCAGTACACAGTAGCAGCTATCATAACACACACAAAATAATCAGAGCTCATCTAGAAGAAATAGTAGGCTATGTGCATATGTCTACACATGTGCGAGAGACATAAAGGAGAGACAGAGACAGAGACAGACATGGACACTGACACGTGCACAGACCCAGACATGGATAGGGACACAGATACAAATACAGATATGGATACAGATACAGATATGGATAGGCATATGTGGTAAGATATACTGATGATTCAGAAGCGGAAAAGTGGCCTCTTCTCAGGAGATTCTCACAAAACTTTGGATACTGAGAAGGCAGATGCTTCAATTTTCACTTTCAACAAAACATCCTTTCTGGTGTCAGGTGACATCTGTGCCACCCAACATCCTCAGAAGAGCCTTCTCGGTGTTTGGGGCAGCCCCTTCATGACACTATGCTCCTTTTTCTAAGTCTTAGATGCTGTCTTTGCTTGCTGAAATTTAAGTCTCACACAGAAGCCATGCTAAAAACTGTGAGCTTTGTCACCACTGCCTAAAGGTTAGAAATGCACACTAAATGAGACATGTGGCACAGACTGGGTCAATTTGCCCAATGTGTGTAAAATGATTGAGCTTTTCAAGGGGTTTTGCAAGCAGAAATCTGTCAAATATAGTTATATTACTATTAAAATGTTACTGAGTTAGATGTATTAATACGAAAAATTGTTGAATAGAAATATTCAGAGTGGGTGTGATGATACACCTATAATCCCAGTGCTTGAGTGGCTGAAAACAGGAGGATCACTTTGAGTCCGATCTGTGTAGTGAGACCCTATAAATCCTGTACTAAATTAAAAAAAAAGAAAGAAAATTCTAAGAAGTCCTCCCAATACCTTCAATGACGTTAGGTAACATTTATCATTGTTTTATGTGATACTATATATTAGCATCCAGCCCTTGTTTATGTGACATTGGGTATTTTCTTTCCTTGCCATTAATTCAAATCACTAAAGACTGCAGAGTGGATTTCTTATTCCTCACAGTGTTATGAGGGGCACATTTGCAATTCAATAGGAAGAGCATAGATAAGTCTTCCAACACTCAAATTTCAGTCCGGATCAATCCATGTGAGTAGATGTATCACTGTGATAAATACTATGTCCATTTCATGGTCCAAACTTAAAAAGAGAAGAAGTTTGTCCTATGGACTCCCTCAACAGCATTCCACAAGTGGTTTAAAAATCTCTCTCCAGGGCCCATCTCTTGAAGATTTCTACCAGCAGCCCTTAGTGCCAAGCTAAGGACTAGATCTTTACACGTGCTCCACTGGCGAACTTCCTAGATTCAAACTTTTGGAATTGTTTACTTGTCTGATCTTAAAGCTTGTTTTCAGTAATATGGACATTTACATATGATGTACTATTTTCAAACAATTGGATCAGTTGTAAGGATTATAAAATGTTGGGCTGACAGCATAGCTCTGCAGACTAAGCACCTGCTTAGTCAAATGCAGAGACCAGAATTTGATCCCGTGGACAGCATCTCACACTGGCCCTGCCCCCAAGGAGGGCTGAGCCTGTCACTGCGACCAAATGTGGTGGCACACACCTGTAATACCAGAGCTGGGGAGGCTGAGACAGGAGGAGTCTGAGCTGCATAGTGAGACCCCGTACCACATACATTAAAAATTATAATAATTATAAAATGGCATTAATTACAAGGTCAGATGCTATGTTATAGCACACACTATAAAAATATAAAGTGCTTCCTTGCCTTTTTAAGATTTTAGAGGCACCAGGGAGATGGCTCAGTGAAATAAGCGCTTCCCTGGCAAGTGCAAGAGAGCCTGAGTTCAATCCCTAGTTCTGCAAAAAAAAAAAAAAAAAAAAAAAAGTTATTTCTGTCTCCTTTCCCTTGTATTAAAGATGTGCAGTATTTTATGCTATAAACTACAATATAATATTTCTTGGAATTACTAAGAAGTATGTCTGTTTCGTTAGACATTAAACAGCCCAATTGTCCACAAAAGAGGATATGAGATCATTTGAATTATAAAAATTTAAAGTACAGGTATCACATTCCTAAGGGACTGGTGTTTAAAAGGTAAAATGAATTATCTTTCTACATGAGAGAGCAGATAGAAGAATGATTCCTGACATAGTATTTATATAAATAGCTAATTACTTCAAGCTGTAGCTCTAGGCACCCTAGGAAAGAGGACTCTTGCCGTAGAAGATGGGCATCCTTCAGAAACTGCCATGGGAATGAAAAGTCATATCAAAATAGAAAGAAAGAAAGAAAGAAAGAAAGAAAGAAAGAAAGAAAGAAAGAAAGAAAGAAAG
>PVKA01017025.1:0-46639 GCA_004027165.1 Ctenomys sociabilis | reverse complement strand
TACAAAAAGACATTCATAGGCTCAAAGTCAAAGGATGGAAAACAATACTGCATGCCCCAGCACCTCAGAAAAAAGCAGGAGTAGCAATTCTGTTCTCAGACAGTCTCAACTTCAAACCAAGAATGATCAAACGACACAAAGAAGGCCACTATATATTGGTCAGGGGAAAAATTCAAGAGCAAGAAGTAACACTCATAATTATCTATGCACCAAACACAGGAGCACCCAACTATGTAAGACAAATCTTAAGGGACATGGAAAAACTTAATGTCTAAGAACACAACCTTAACAGGAGATCTTAACACACCCTTATCTCAAAAAGATAGGTCAACCAGACAAAAAATTAGCAAAGAAGTAGCAGAACTGAACCAGAGCATGGAACAAATGGACCTGGTGGACATATACAAAGTGTTCCACCCAACCACAGCTGAATACACATTTTTTTCAGCTGCACACGGGTCATTTTCCAAAATAGACCACATACTAGTCCAGAGGTCATGCCTAAGTATATGCAAGAAAATAGAAATTATCCCATGCATACTATCTGACCACAATGCAATGAAATTGGAAATAAATGACAAAAGAAAGCAGAAAAACCTGCTAAATTCATGGAAACTAAACAACACCCTACTCAGCAATCAATGGGTCGTAGAAGAAATTCAACAAGAAATTCAGCAATATCTACAATTCAATGAAAATTCAAGTACAACTTACTGGAATTTATGGGATGCGATGAAAGCAGTTCTTGGAGGGAAAATAATAGCGATAAACTCACACATTAGGAAAATGGAAAGGGAACAAATTAGCACCTTAATGTTGCACCTCCAACAACTAGAAAAAGAATAGCGAACAAAACCCAGAGCGCAAAGATGGGAAGAAATCATAAAGATTAGAGGAGAAATTAACTCAATTGAGATGAAAAAAACAGTTCAAAGAATCCACAAAACAAAAAGCTGGTTCTTTGAAAAACTAAATAAAGTTGATAAGGCTCTTGCCAACCTCATCAAAAAGAGGCAAAAGAAAATTCAAGTCCAAGCGATAAGGAATGAAAAGGGTGAAATCACCACAGACCCCCTGGAAATTTAATTCCTCTTATCATCCCCTTTCCTTCACCTCTGTGATGACTCTCTCCATCTCTTGATCCTCTTACAGAATAATAAAGTTCTATCTGTTTAGTTTCTATTATGTATCTTTTATTTCATTCTTCATAATCTGGGATTGTAATTTAGAAGAAATTATGTGATATTTAACTTGAGATGCCCATATCTTTGAAGAAGCCTATGTATCATCAAAAGACAATAAAAGACTAAAAATTCAGAAAACTGAGTGGACCAAGTTGGGTAATGAAAATCTACAAATAAATTATTTTTATTTGTTTTCAAATTATAAAATACTGTTTACTTCCAATGAAATTAAAGTTATTGTATCTAAACAACCTTGTTTTTCACGTGATTAAGATCCCACTTCAAGCTTTAGAAGCTTTTTAAGAACTATATTACTCAGGATACTTCATTAATGTCGATCATGTATGCCAAGCCTGATATATTTGACAGCGAGGACAATGTGACTTGCACCTTTTTGAATCTGCAGATGATGACTGTTTTACAGTACTCCAGATGTCTCCATTCAATAAAACATTTGAATAAACCAAAGAGAAGAAGACAATAAAAGAGTGTGGGTATTTATACAATGGAATACTACTCTATGATTTTAAAAAAAGATAAAATTGAGTCATTTGTAGCAAAATGGATGTACATTAAAGCCACAATGTTAAAGAAAATATGAAATTTTTGTGCAATTATTGGAAGCTCAAATAGACAAGTCAAATTTTGGAGACTGTTAGGTTTCTATGGAGAGAACTATGACAAGTCTATATATATAGAATCCCTTTTCATTCACATAATGAAAAAGTCTATAATCCTTCATGTAGATGATTTTGGCATGAATTTCCTATAGATAAGAGTCACAGATCTTGTACACATCATTAAAAAAAGTAAAGTACCTTTGAAAACAGTTCAGTACATTTAAATATTGAGGAGTACAGAAGTGAACATGCTTTCTACCACCCTCCATGAAATACTATACTTCTTGTGTTTTAAAAGTTAGAAATCAGTGAAGATTAAGACAGATAAATAAACTTGTCCTCAAGGATCTTAGAATTGATGATGGGAGATAAGCAACTGGACAATGATTTACAATTATCATGAATGATGTGGATGCTTTGAGGTAGCATAAAGACAATTAGGAAGGACCATAAAATTAAAAAAAAAGACACAATGCTCAGTCTCCAATAGTAATTAGGTTTTCAGCAAATTATCAAGTCTAGAAAGATCAGCGCAAACAGAAGGAGATATGTGAAAGGGCCAAGCAGAGTGGGATCAGTGAGATCAAAAGCTGAAAATATTTGGATATTTTGAACATGAAACAGGCCAAAAATAACTAAAAGTGAACTTAGAGATGTAAGTTGAATGAAATTAACGCAGGGGAGAAGTATTCAATGCATCTACTTTCAACATTTATCAGATTTATTTTTTATATTGTGTTAGCCAGTCCGTTTTCTATTGCTTTCTCCGAAATATCTATGGAAGAAACACTTGGGAAGGAAACATAATTTTCCTCATGGAAAATTCAGTCCACGTCTGGTGGCGTCATTGTTACAGGACTGTGGCAGGGCAGAATAGTGAGGTGTTAAGCTTTAGGAAAGCTGAGCCCCTCAACCTACAGCAACAAGGAAAGCATAGAGCATGAGAGAGCCTCACCAGCACCCTTCTGTGCTGTTCTGGATGGTGCTGATGGCAATCAGGGCAGGTCTAGCCATCAAGCCTTATCCTGCATCTGAATCATTCCTGGAAACACAAAGATACACCCAGAAGTGTTCTTTCATAATTTCCTAGGCATTTCTTGAGCCAGTCAAGTGGACAGTTACCATTAACTATCACATATGCGTAACTATACATGTATTTTATGCTCTGCTTTATTTTTAAGAGGATGTTTTATCTCAGTATTTAGAAAATTATTAGCCCTTTTGGAACAATGTATTTCAGTGTGACTGTGTGTGCATGTGCAATATATAATAACCCTTTTCAAACAAAAGAGATAAATGCTGTGAATTTTTTTCTTATTTTTGTTTGATTGGGGGTTTGTGTTTTCCTCACAATATATTTTTATAACTAATTGCAACACATTTCCTTAGAAGAGTTTTAAGCTAAATGAATATGCAAACTGGGCAAGTTTGCCAGAAAAGAGATACTGGGGAGATATAATAGAAGAAAAGCAAAATAGCTTGTCCTGATAGGACTTCTGTACACATGCAGCTGGGGAGTTCTGGTAATACACTGCAACCTTTATGGAACACTCAGTATGTCAGGGAAGGTCTCTCCCAGCGTGGGCCTCAGGAGCAACATTTCAAGAAAGAATATAAATATCTCTTCTCACACTGGAAAGTTAATGAATTGATTAGAAACTTCTACACTACTTGTGGGAACACCTGGCTCCACTTCAAATGACAGGAACTCAAGGAAGTGAGTGGAATATGGTCTGTATTTGCATCAGTTTGCCAACAAAGGACTTAAGTTTATACTTGAATAATAAATATTCCTTTGTGTAAAAATGCTACATTTTCTTTATTTAGTCCTCAATTGATGGGCACTGGGCTGTTTATAGAGAATGTCCCATGTGCAGCTGAGAAAAATTTTATTCAGATGATGATGAGTGAAACACTGTATATACACACTACACTAATTTTTACAAAGGTTTTATTCAGTTCTGCTACCTCTTTGCTAGTTGTTCTGTCTACTTGACCTGTCTTTTTGAGATAACGGGGTGTTAATGTCCCTTGTTAAGATTGTGATACTAGTTCATAGATTTGTCATGTCCATTAAAATTTGTTTTATGTAGTTGGTGCTCCCATTATTTTGCATACCTATTTAAGACTGTTGCCTCTTCCTCTTCAGTTTTTCCCCTGACTAGTATGTAGTGAAGTTCTTTATCTCCTTTGCTCATTCTAGGTTTAAAGCTAAGGTTGTCTGCAAACAGGATTGCTACCCCTGCCTTTTTCTTACTTCCTAGGTCATTTAGTATTGTTTTCCATCCACTATTAGCCTACGAATTTCTTTTTTGAGTTTATTGTGTTTCCTGTACACAGCATACTGTTGTATTTTGTTTCTTGATCTACTCCACCAATCTATTCTTTTTAATGGGTGAATTGAGTCCATTTATATTGGTGATTATAATAGATGTATATTGGCTAATGTATGTCTCTGAATCTCTTTCACGCATTGTATTTGTTTCTTATATTGCTCATTCAAGGTTTCAATAGTTTTTGTATTCTCCTCTACTATTTTATCAGTTCTTTTTTAAACATGTTTAGTAATTGTTTCATTATAGTTATCATTTCTTTTTATATTTGGGAGATGATTTCTGGTCTGACTTCCTCTACACAATTCTGCAGTTGTTTTACTTCAGTTGCTATTATTTCAATTGATTGACTTCCAGCTTTTTCTATGTTAATGTCTCCTAGATTTGTTTGGGTGAGTTTGGAGCCTGATATTCCATTTTTATCCTTTGTTTCATCATTTTCTATTTTCAGGAGAACTCTTTATTTTGATTTCTGTGATGCTTTTTTTTGTGTGTGGTAGTAGATAGTTGTATCACTGTAATCAGAACTTCTTTGTAAAGAATCTGTTCTCTAGGTATCTCTCCTGTGTCAGAGATTCTTGTCTTGTGTATGTCCCAAGATTTTGTCTTGTCTATTGATTTATAGTGGGATATTGGTTTCCACTTGACACTGTCTATATTCTTCGGTACAGAGCTTTGGTGAGGCTCCTAACTAAGTATCCAAGATATTATTACCCAAGGGCGAACATGTAGTGAACACAGATACAGTATTCTATGTACAGTAGTACAATTAGCAATACTAATAACAGCAAGTGAAGTTTAGAAATTGATTATTTTTTAACTAATGGTTTTGTATTGTAGACAATAGGAGCAACCACTATTGGTATATAACAAAGCTAATAAAAACATTTTTACGCAAATTTGTTACTATGAGTTTTGTCCAGACCCCTTCCTTTCATGTACTTGGAATTTTCCCAGACACCCTAGTTTACCTGATTTACCCCCCTGCCACCTCAGTGCCGCAAGGATAATCCCAGAGGTCTGGTACCCAGTCGGGGCAGTGCAGGGTGGAGCAGTGTACCCCAGCTTACTATGTCCAGCTGCAGGCCTCATCATTTTCTCCTGGCTCTGCTCCCCTGAACTGACTGGCAGGGCCTGACCACATGCCTGGCCTCCTCCTCGTAGCTCCTCCTTTGATCTTAGTTTCTCATGAAATTTGCCAGATGAGCAACTGATTTTCCTTAGACTTTATACTACAAAGTTATAACACCTAACTGTGTTATCCCAAACACACATACAACTCTCTTTCATGTGCAATTTACTTCTTTGAGATTACGAGACAACAGAGTCCTTTTACAATGAGAGCTGTTTCAATACAGTTGCAGTGTACTGTAGTGGTCATTAGTTGATTCTAAGAGGCTTGCCAAGTACCAAAAAATGAGTTCCAAACAAACTGTTCTGTGTGGAAGAGGCAGCAAGTCAAGGGGCAATTACCATGAACTGGTTCTAGTTTGTGCATTGAGTGCCAAGTTCAATGAATTTCAGGGTCTGACTGCTGTTATTCATTTAGGCAGATTACTTGAGATGTCAGTATGTTTGAGAATAAAAGCATTGAGTACCCAAGCATGAAACCCAGATTTGTGCTTTTATCTGCAATATGCTAATTTATAATGGGATTCTATATATTAATTATGTTACTCTGGACCACTTAGATTTAATATTCATGTTTACGTAAATTGTCACTAAATTTTGATAGTTTTTCCAAATTTAACTTAGTTATCTTTATATAAAGTTATCTTTATTGCCAGTTGTGCTGACAACTCACTACTATAATGGATTATTGGCTATATTGGGTCATTTTGCTAAACTCAAGTACCTACAATCTTTGAACTGGCACCAAGTATAAAGAGGCCATTTAAAGACTTCTCCTAATACAGCTTTTCTAACAGCAATGGAACGCCTATCTCTGAAAAACAATGCAAAAAAGGAGCATACAAATAAAGGACCATTTTGTTGTGAAATAGAACAAAGGAAAAAAATATATATATACATATACACAAGATAGTTAGGATAGATATACAGCTACTTTCTCTTCAATGAGAAGAAAGTTTTATGCTAATATTGTTTAGACAAAATATGTCTTATCTTGTCCTCTGAATAACTACTATGAAGATAGCAATATGCAATGTATTAATTATTAACCTGTCCTATTAACCTGTTTTGAAACTGTTTCATTGCTATTTAATCTCAATAAAGTGAATTTTAAAAAATTGAAATATAGATAAAAATAAAAAAATAACAGTTGAATTTCTAAGACAGTAGTCATTGAGAAACCATGGGGTATTGTACAGAAATAATGCCTGTTAATTATGAAAAAAACAAAAGATTCCAGGAGCACGTAATATGCTGAATATGAACATTTTGGCTGAAATGTATAGATTAATTCTTGAAGCATCATATTATTCAAGAAAAGAATATATTATACTCCAGAAAATTATGAGTAACATGTTAGATTCAACTATAATTACATAAATATTCCATCATAGTCAATAAAACAGTGTACATGATGATCAGCATTTTTTTAAAAATGTGATTAATCAGAATTGATAACATAATGAGTTGAAAGTAAGGACAATTATCTTCTGTCCTGTGTTTAATGAATGTTCTGATGACCCTAGGTTATGAGATTTCATTATAAGAAAATGGAGCAGAAAATTCCACTGTTCTTCCACTATATTAAAATGACAAGCAAAGTTGATCTACTAAAAGATTGTCTTAGAATATAAGACTCTATCCTTATATACACTGACAATATAATAAAGTTAAAAAATAAGGTAATCTAACTCATACTGAAATACCTGATGCCCTTTAATCAGAAAAGCTTTTCCATGTATTCAAATTTAGGCTAAGATTGAAACCAAAGACAGTATACCAATTTATAAAATTACACAAAATCTATTAATCTAAAATATTCTACCATTTATAAGCTATTCCAACAATTTCAATAAATTTGACATCCTTTTATTATTTTCTACATTTGTCTGCCTTTTGACCTTGACTTTTCCTGATATTTTAATTGTCATTCTAGTCTCTAAGTACATTCTTTTGTTGTCTTCTTTTTCCTAAAAGTATAGAGATGATTTCTTTTTCTTTCATCATAATTTTCTTTTTTACATATAATGATTTTAAAATACAGGCCTAGCAAAACTTTAACAATTATTATAATATTATGGAATGCTATTACATCATCCTTGTTATTACAGAAAAGTAGGTCACTAGAGAATTAGAGAATAGTTCGTCTCATATTTACTAATGGCAATATTCATAGTAGAATTTATTTTGTAGTCCTGAATTGCTGACCAGTTTTTTTGGTGGTACAAATATAAGGGCATCCAGTCAGTTGTACATAAAAGCTAAATATCTATAATGAGAAGTGGAAATATTAGAAATGATTCATATGGATATAAACAAGAGAAGAAAGATATTGCCAAATAAACAATGAATAAATTATCTTTTTATTTTATTTTATTTATTAGCGAATTGTGAAAACTGTGGGCAAGAGACTATGATAGTAATGAACCACAGATAGATGCAGAAAAAAGAAAAATTCATGTTCATTTACACACTCTTCTCCATACTAGAATATTCAAAACAGAAGTTTGAGAACAGAGGAAAATTGTTTCCTTCCATAATGGACGTCAAGGATGAAGAGAAAGCACACCATAATGAGAAAAATAAGAAATCTTACATATTTCTTGCTACCAAGCAAAATTTTCAATTATTTGGGTGGGTGTAAAAGTTTTATTTCCACTAAGAACAAAGCAGAGAACAATATGAAAATATTTCTGTCACTGGATAAGAGAAGTACATCCCATTTAGTATGTATTAAAGATACTCTGGCACCGGGGTAGGATAAAGAATACTTAAAATGATCCTCATCTAAGACTCAAGACTTTCCAAAGACCAATGCTGAACCGTGACACCACCACCACCTACTCCACAGCACTGAGAAATAACCAAAAATGATTGCTGAGCTCTGCCTGGATGAGAGAAGTGCGTGGAGAGAAGTGATGCACTCAGAGCTTCTGGCCAAAGGGGTGACAGATTGCTGACTGTGGGGTACAAATCATCATATAGTAGATAAGCTCCATTATAAGGACTATGTGTGCTAGACAAATTTGAACCCAATAGCAATGGAGAAAACTTTGTTTGCAACAAAACTCTGACCTGGCCTAATTCATGATTATATATCCTCAAATTTCACATGTTCTCTTTGAAATTCCTAGAAGAGGTATGACCAATTTCAGATATTTATGTACGTATTTAAGGTTGATAAAAATATTAGACACAAAAGCAAGAAGGAATACAGAAAGGAAATTTTCTGTCAATACACAAAGCAATCAAGAAAATATAACTCAGTTAGGACTCAGGTGCTGAAATTTAAAATAGTTACCATTAGTATGTTAAAACTACTAAGAAGAACATTAAGAACTTGTACAAACATTTGGGGAATTTCACCAGAGACATAGAGGGGGAGAAGCAAAAATGGTTTAAAACTACCAGAAGAGATACAAATGAATAATAGTTTTCATAGATTTATCATTAAATTGATTGCACCCAAAACCTTTTTTAGTTCAGTCGGTGCTTTCATTCATATTCAAGAATAAAATTACTAGCACTTTCCTTGTCACAAAATATCTACTCATTAAATTTCTGAGCATAAATGCATTTATCATATTCAAAGTATTTATTATGAGGTTTCAAGTAATCTTTTAAAACAAGATTTAGTAATCACGAGGTATCTCATTCTAAATTGCACTTTGACCTTTCAAAAATTCAAAATTTGGATTTTGAATATTTCTATAATATTCAAATATTATAGAAAGAAGCACAAAGAATCTTCCTACCAATTATAGTCAGTTGTAAATCTGTCAGTCTCTGTCCCTGTCTCTCTTCCTTATTTCTTTCTCTTTGTATTTTGACTGTTTCATTTTTTAAATTTTTCTACATTTACTGTAGCCATAGAATGCAAAAGCTCTTATTATTTCATTAATATTGTCATTTTATACTAAGCTATTATTTTTCTTTTCTAGTCTTGCTATTTATGTACATGTAAATAGATGTGTGCTAATTTCTGAAATATATAAAAAATGGAATCAGGTAAAAAAATTCAAATATGACACAATGTAATATCCACATCAATGTCTTATGGAATAGCATATCAGACAATTCAAGTTACTATTATTGGGAGAAGAAATACTAAAACTGAAAGGTGAATCCATTTGTAGACAATTTTATGTAGATTCCAAGCTTTTATACTTATTCTATCAGAATGAAAAGGTAAGTATTAAGCAAAAGAGTGAGAGGGACAAGCATGTAAATAATGTTGCCCTGGGCTTATTCCAGTGAGGAGCACAAATGTTCTGAAAGTCCAGTGCCCTAAATGATATTGCGTCGTGATGGACGGGGATGTGAGAAGAGCAGAAGAAGCGCATCCGTGATGGTGTGGGCTTTGTGCATCAGACGCAGGTGTTCTCGGTCGGGTAGGGGCAGCCACACTGAACGATGCACGGCACAGCAACTCCTCTACACAGTTGCTGACAGCTGTAAGCATTTAACCTAGTAGCAGAGGGTCTTCTGCTGTCATAAAGCTCAATCCCCAAGGAGCCATCTGTGATAAACGGAAGACATGGGAAAGCTAATCTCATTCTGTTATGTAAAAGAAAAATGAGGCATGCCATGTTATATGCGTTAATACTTTTCTGTTAAAATAGCTCTAAATTAGGCAACTTGTTTCTCAGAATATCAACCAACTTCAGGTCAGCCCATTTGGGGACACTAATTGTCTTTATTGGAAATAAAATTTCAAATAAGTGCAGTCCTTAAATCTTGACTGTAAAGAATATTTATATCATTTGATATACAGTGAAGTAACTTAAATAAAAGCTGTCTGCAATATTCATAAATATTTGTGTTAAAATGTACTTACAGCAATTTAAAGTAAAGCAGAGAAAACATAAAGCTTAAAAGAATCTATGGAATGAAAAAAGGGAAGGGATTAAAAGATCATAAAACATAAAGAAGCACATATTTCTTATTTCTGACTTACTTCTTAGAAATAACAAATTGTGTTCAATATTTATCGGGACAAAAATGGTAATCTCTTTTTTATATGATAGGAACTTCAAAGTTGAGAATATGAAACAGTTGAAAGAAAAATGGAGCTTTCCATTGAGAAGAGAGATTGGTGGGCATAGAGCAGAAGTGGATTAGTCAAGAATTAGGATGTGTTATGGACATGCGCAGCTTCCTGAGCTGAATACGGTCATGATGGACCACAAACATGTATTAAGAAAATTAAAGCTGAAAAACCTTTGGGACCTAGGGGAATGTTTTATGTCACTGAGGTGTGTCCTTACAAGGGATTGTGACACCCTGGCTTCCCTGTCCTTTAGTTTTTTTTGCTATTAATGAGGAAACAGTTTCATAATTCACTACTGTCTTGCTACACTGCTCACCCCAGCCCCAAGTGCACTGGGGGAGAGGAGGCACCTTGGCCTGACATCTCTAATCTGCGTGCTATAATAATCTTTTTAAAAAAAATACATTTGGTACGGGGTCTCCCTATGCAGCTCAGACTTGTAGTGATTCTCCTGCTCGCAGCCTCTCCAGCACTGGGATTACAGGTGTGCACCACACCATCGGATCTCAGTGGCTGACTCAGAGCACCCAGGGCCGGAGCTGGTGCAGCACATGGTGCTGGGGATAGAACCCTGGTCCCTAAGGTTGGCTAAGCAGGTACTTAGTCTGTGGAGGTATCTCCCCAGCTCTACTTTTCTTTTTAAAATCTGAGAAAAAAGGAAATAATTATGGAATATGTTAACCATGTATCCAGATAATGATCTTTAGTAGCAGAATAGATCCTTAATTGTAAGAAATTATGGATGTGTTTGAGTATCATCTTTCTTCTCCATAACAACCAGTGAATGTTTAAAACAAGCGCAAACGATATTAACACACAATGAAACAAAATGAAAAGAGGAGCAGAGAAAAGGCAATTGAGAAAAGTAACATAAATCAATGTGTAAACCTGAAATCTGAAACAACATGTGTCAAATAATTCTTAAAACCTACTGATAGCTAAGTACTTTATAATATAATTTCTAGTGCTATTTAAAACTCATTAAATATAAACATGAAAAAACAATGAAAACAATAAGCAAAATACAAATTAAACCATCATGCAAGTGTATTTTTCCTATTGAATTGGAAAGCAATAAATTATACTAATAATGTTTATTGTTAGTAAAGTAAGCACATAAACCCTTTTGTGGACTGTAATCTGTTAAAAAGCTGTAAGAGAATATGTTTATCACTCAAAAAAGTGATATGTTTATCAATACAACAGCACAAATTATCAGACACTGTTATAGTGAATAAGATGTTGTGAGTTAAGCAAATATCTTCTTGCCCTGCATATATCATAGGTGAGAAATGTCATTTACCCAAAGGAAAAGACAAAAGAGGACCTAAAGAATCCAAAGAAAGTAGTCATTACAGTTTCCTCAACATTAGCAGTAAACTATGCCTGCTCGTTACCTGCCTCTTGCCATGTTATGTGAACCTACCCCCTTGCATTGTTATTGTTAACTATAAAATTTAAAACTTTTGCCTTGACGGTGATTAACATGCTTGATGATGATTAAAATTTTATTCCATCATGTTCATTAAGCAAATTCTATTGGACTGTGGGTTTATTATCAATTTTAACTTGTTCAAATGTTTCAATTACAATTTCACTTTGAACTGTAATAAGGTGGCTAATAAATGACAATAGTTAACAACTGCTATTAAAACTACTCAGGTCAGAGCTCCATAAATGTAGAATAATTAGAGTAACAAATGATAGTAATAATGTGCTATTATCTGTATGTTATTCAGCTGATTTAGTGCAGCATTTTAATTGTTCGTTTAAAAAAATACTTTTTTTTTTTTTTTTTTTGCTTTGGGAGACTGCAGTTGCTTCAACTTTAAACCTTTTCAAAGAGAAATAAGGAGGGCTACGATTTGAAAAGTAAATATCAAATAATCTGAAGAAATACTTAGGCATTAAATTGACCATGTGGATCAAGAAATAGACAGGACACAATATTCAGAACACAAAAGAAATTGGAACAGGCCACTGCCAAGTAGAAGAGCATGCTGAGAAACAACTTCACTGGGATTTTGCTTCTGTATTTTAAATATGAATTAGGAAAACATGCTTCTAGTTTCTTTCTTAGAATGTCCCACTCTAATTACAATTACCAGAACGTATAAATGTCAGAGCACTTTAAATATCTAAAACTGCAATTTGTCCCATATGTTCCATCCAAGAGTTCAGTGTAAATATTCAGGACACTGGGATATAGTGAATATTTATAATAAATCCAGAAAATGGTGTTGAGTCAGTGGTAATATATTATTTTCTTAAAGTTCTCTTTAAAGGTTTACTTATAAACATTTGTAACACATGCAAACATGTTTCAATTTCCTGCACAGAGTTATATTCCCTGAGTATTAGTGCACTTGAGGCTCCCAAAAGGTTTGAATAGTCAAGGGGTTTCTTCAGAAAAATTGCTCACACTTTAATATGTTTCTGCTCTGGCTTTAAATAGAACCACTTTATAAAGGATCATTTTTGAAATAGTGACAAAGATTTCAGAAAGGTTTAGAAAGAATTCTTGAAATAGGAGAAATCTCCTATTTCAAATGATAAATATTTAATAGGCAAAATTCTCTATATAGTGTTCATAATGGACAATTCTTCCATAGTGCTTAAAATTTTAGATTAAGTTTTAGAGTCTTAAAAATATATTGGGTGTTGTACCAATTTCACTTAAAACATGTACATATGTGAGTGTCTGCTTATAAGTACCCATATTTTATCACAAAGATACAGCAATACTGGATTACTTTTAAAAGATTTGATTTAAAAATACTCCCTTGAAATAATTTAACAAATTCTAAATAAAATGTAATAATATTAAATTTCCCAATATGTTTTAATACATAACGTATTGAGGTAGAAGCTATGATAATGATCAAAATTATTCATAATACAGTAATTTTTAGTAGTATGTGGTTATAAAACTTTATTTTAGATCACGCTGGGGCTTAACATTTTAAATAGCGGTCATCCTGATACCTTAGTTTCTCTGTTCATGTGAAAAGACTAACAACCTTATCAGACATTTACTATTCTAGGATAAAATACAAGCAGCTTTGGTTTAAATTATGTACAGTCTGTTGTTTATTTGAGTGATGTCTGTTGAATTCTTTTCTAAACATGTGCTAAGTCTGTCCTTCATTACCTTCATATGTTAAACTAATGTGTATTTTATATGCTTAAGAAATATGGAAAAGCAAATTTTTGTGTATCTTAAAGAAAATAGCTTACTATAGAAAAATAATTGAACTTTATAAATATGACCGGTCCAAATTCTACAGAGGACAGTAAATGATAAATTGTTATTTCTAGTTGTATTATAATCAGTAATGAAATTCTCACTAGAGATTTCCAATATCTTATTGGAATTCCTAATTAATGTGGGAAGTAAGAAAAAAGTGTTTAAAACATTTTAACTGTGTTTAATTATTACAAATTTAGAAAAGAATCTGATACAGACATGATGTTTGAATTAGGTGACTTAGATTTTCATTAAGGAGAAAATGTGTACTACTGTAATTATACTTCTTTAGTCCAATGTTATCTCTATTTCTCTGGCTCTAAAAAAACACAGTTGAATAAAAATTGCTCTAATCTTTATACCATGCCTTAAATTAATTAAATAAATTAATTTTAGAGATGTTTTCAGTTCATAGCAGAATGAATTTATGCTATAAATATTTCCCTTGCTTCTCTGACTTGTACATGCACAGCCTCCCTGGCTGTCAGTGTTCTCTGCCAGAGTAGTGCATTTATCAATATTGATAAACCTACACTGATCCATGACAATCACTTAAAGTCTAAAATTAACATTAAGACTTATTCTGATGTTGGATTACTTTTCTAATAGGTTTGGACACTCACACACACACACACATGCATATATGTACATATAAATAATATAACTCACCATCATGTTATCACATGTAAGATTTTCAGCAGAGTGATTTTATCTAGGCTCAAGACTTATATCAGATAATTCATGAAAAGGACAATGAGGCAGGAAAGTGATTTATCAGTTGTTATCAACTTATTCTATTTTGTGACCATTAGTTTAAACATAGTGTTTATTTTATTATTTAATTCTCTGAGAATTAAAGGAGAGTTGAATATTTTTTGGTCTTTTCAGCCTATTCAATACAGATAATACGTGTTTGTGTAGAGTTTTTCAGCATCATGAAATTCTATTCAAACATCATTGAAGTGATTTCCATAAATATCACAATAGTGAAATATTTGAAACTGTTCTCTAGTTTAGGGCTTTCTAGTGGTGACACTGAAATTTTGACAACGCATACCTGAGAGGGACTAAGCCAGATTTAAGGTAGGTGGAGCCAAGAGTCTTGGTATTTGTACCACGGTTCCATGAAATTATCAGCACTATCTGTGTGCCAGTGTGCCTCACAGTCAGAAATATTTGCCCACAGAGACCTGCTGGTTACAGGGCTCATTATCAAGCTTCCAAGTAAGACATTTAGTTTAATGATATAATCACCTTTGTATGATGCCTTTACTTATATTTATTTTAATGACTACCTTGGTTTGCTGCATTGTGCTTTAATTCTTTATTAAACACATGCCATTTAAAGTTAATGTTTTTACAATTGAAACTCAGCCTACAGTGATTCAAGTAACTTCTAACATTACCAGGTAATTCATAATCAACATCAAAGGATTTTAATCAGCTCTTAAGTACCTGCTTTTCTTAAAAAAAAAATAAATAAAGCAAATAGTTCCAGAAGGTTCAGTGAAATGTATAGGTTAGTACTGCATGTCTCACTCATTCTCATATGTGTGTAGTACAAACATTTCCTGCCTTCAAAAATTTGATAGTTGAATAAAGAAGAAAAGATAAAATCTCAAGAAGCATAATTACCATTCTCCACCCCTGAGCAAAATGAACAAAACTACAGAATAATAAAAATGCAGTTATACATTCAGGAAATTTCCAAGTAGATTTATTTCAGATGTGTGTTGTAGAGTTGAAATATATTGATTGTCACTTAGCATTATTTTTTCTTAATAAAGGAATATTCTGCAACTTTTCAATAAAATAAATAGGGCAATAAGTACTTTGTGAATGTATCTTTGGAGATTGCTACCTAGCAGAAGCACTTCTCTTTTTTTTCTGAGTTCACGGTTGGAATCTAGTCCAGATAGCCTTCCCTGATGTAGGCCTAGGCATCTACAAAAGTATGTTCTCAACAGTGCAAATAACGTTGCTCCAGATCTCTTCATATAATTTTGCAAATGTTTTTCCAGTTTTATGCTGGCTAGAACTGTGATGTTTCTCCAGCTTAATTCTTGCATTCTTGAATGATCTGAATGATCCCAACCAGCAACACTCAGCTCTGCTGCTATGAGCAAGAAACATCCTTCTGCTTTCTGATTTTTACGTTTATCATGACTATGTGGGTTATTACAACTAACAGAGGTGTCTATATTCTTCTCAGTTATTAAAATCAGTTCACTGAATACTAGAATGTGCATGGTCAAGCTGTGGTATTTGTCATAGCTAAATCCTGGAAACAACCCAGATGCTCATCAACTGAAGAATGGATAATGAAGATATGGTATTTTTACACAATGGAGTATTTTTCAATTGTTAAACAGGATAAATTTTTTGGTGAATGGATGCAACTAGAGAGCATATTAAGTGAAATAAATTGTCTTCTTAGTGTGAGAACGTAAAGAAAAATGGAATCTGAAGGATACAATAGACATTGGGAAAATGGAATGAACTTAATTCAAAAGAAAAGAGTTATAGAGTTGAGAAGGACAAGAGAAGGAGTGAAGTATTTATCTAGGTATATAAGCAGGGTGGTTTGGACAACTGTACTGTGTACTATCAATGGAAAGAAACATAATATTTAATTTACTTTGTCTTCTTTTTCCAATTGTTTGTACTTTTTCTCTTCCTAATATCTTACACATTATTTTTTTCTGTCTTCCCAAATTTACATGCATGTATCTGGCAATATGAATAACTGGCTGAAAGACAGCACTATGTATTGCAACAAATGCTGTGGAATTCATACTACTTTAAGTGAAATTACCATTTGTCACTTTTTTCTATTTTATTTCTAATTTTCACGCTCTTTAAAAAATGAAAATAAGAAAATTAAATAAATCCAATTTCACAAGAAGCTGCTTTGCAGAGTATCCCCAGAAGGAGCAGTCTTGGAATAGAGCCTGGAGAAGTCACACTCGAGAAAGTCCACTTAGAACACATGAGCAAAGCACTCGTGGTGTGTGTGCCTTCTCTAATGTTCCATCAGCAAAAGCTAAGACAGAGCCCCCCCATGCCCCACTGTACTTGCCCACACTATCATGGCCTCTCTGCTTCTACCTTCTTTGTGAAAGCTAAGACAAATTTCATAGTGCTTGCTACTTCATCCATGTCCACTTCAGATAACAAAGGAATCTAAACTATGTATCACTTTTTTGCTGAAAGTCATTAGTCCTATGTCCATCATGAAGACTGTTCATGTGTTCCTGGCTGGCACAGGTGCTCTTGCTGAGCTGACCCTACCAAGACCATAGAGATGACAAGGAATTGTAATTACTGGAACCGGCAATGTTGAGGGTGACTGATATCTCCTCTGTTAGCAGCTTCAATTAGTTTTAAAAAGTCATTAATTACATCTGTAGCATAGCATTAGTGCACATGACTATTATCCTAGTATTCTAAGAGTTTGAGGCAGGAGGATCCAAAAATTAAGTCCAGCCTTGGCAACTTAGTGATTTAGCAAACCCAGTCTCTAAATAAATATATAAATAAATGAAATATAACTCAGTGTGATGGCCCTAAATTCTGGCCCCAGTATATATAAAGTCTAGTGGAGAAATTTTACCATTAACACTTAATATCATAAAGTAGTAATAGTTACAGAAAGACTGCCTCCTTATTGACTCTCACTGTTCCTCCTCGATGCTTCTCCAGTGAGCACATCTTCCAATAAACCCTACAGCTGTCTGCCAAAGGCGCTTCTGTGGGATTTGCCACTACTTCAGCCTGACACATTCTTAGTTCTTATGGCACTGTGTGTGCTTTTTACTCATGAGTGTAGTACTTGTGAAAAAAAATTTTCTATCCGAACAGCCCCTATTATTTTTATTCTTTCACCTTTTCAATCCCTCCTTTCCTTATGCTCATGGACACACACCTGCTCTTCCTATTTTTGCTTGAATTTTGCCATCAATCTCACTACTGTCTTGCCTGAGCTGTCAAGCCTTTGTCTTCTGTCTCATCACAATTCAGCCAAAAAAAACTTTAACAGCTTAATGTTTTCCCCCTTACTCTCTATTTGCATCCATGAAATTGAATCTCACTTGGATAAGAAAAAGCAAATAAAAACATTCTGTGAAGTTCTGTTAACACTGTCTAGCATCAATAATATTTACTGTATTACCAATCTATAAGTTTTCAGTTTCCTTTGATGAATATATTTAGGGATTACTCCTTTTGGATCAGCTTACCTATACTCCATTTCTTCTTTGTCATTCTCTGCTGGAAACCTGATTGCTATGTTGCTAAGGAAAACAAATCAACTGTTATAATTTCATGCTGTAGGCAGCACTGTCAAATCTTTCATTGCATGACTTATTTATATGACATTGATGTTACATATGTAATCTTTTCTACGTAGACTTACTCTTTCAAGATAATATGGTTTAGATGTTTGAGGCTATTTTTATTAAAATTAATATATTTCACAAGCTAAACGAGTTAAGAGTTCATTAAAATTTCCAATAAACACATTATTATTAAAATGTTTAAGTACAATTTTAATAGCTATTAAACAAAATTATGTTTTTGCCTAAAAGTACAATATTCTGTGCATGTGTATTTAAAACTATTTCATTTGAAGTGCTTATTATCCCTTAATGAAAGGCAGAAAGTAGAATAGGATTTTATAAAAGAAAGATGAAGATTCACTTCTCTTCTTGTATTTAGTTTACTGGTTATTCAAGTGGAAATAAGAAATAGGTAATTGCAAATGTGTTGTGCATTCAAGATAAAACTTTAGTTTAAAGAAAGAAATTGGCTTTTAGTAAAAGAGAAAGGATCCAAGCAATGGGAAGAAGAGACGAAAAAAGCACGAGGTTGTGTTATGTACCTGTGCCAGCTCCTCCCAAGGAGTATGATCACGATGTCAGAACAACGCCTACTAATAAAAGTTTTAAAATTGAAAATGACTGATATAAAAAAACAAAGAAGAGTCATTAGTTTATTAATCATATTAAGAGCCAGGATATTAGAGCCAGTGAAATGACTCAGCAGACTAAGCTCCTGCTTTGACAAGCACAGGGACCAGGGTTTGATCCTCAATCTCACCTGCTTTGCAGGCCCCACTGCTGGGACTGTGAATGGGCCCAGCTGTGACAAATCCTAGCTCTGGGGAGGCTGAAGACAGGAGGATCGCTACAAGTCCAAGCTGTGTACTGAGACCCTGCACCAAATACATACATGAAAAAAAAAAGAATCAAAAAAAGAGCCATAATATTGGATGTTTGCTACATGGTAAGAAGAACAATCTGAGACCTAGAGCATTAAGGATTGGAAAAAAAGAAAGAAAGAAAGAAAGAAAGAAAGAAAGAAAGAAAGAAAGAAAGAAAGAAAGAAAGAAAGAAAGAGAAGGAGAAGGGAAAGGTGAAGGAGATAGCAGAAGAGAAGGCTTGAAATGTGAGAATGAGAAGTCATTTTGAGAGAATTTTGTCACTGGACAGCATTTTACATCTTAGGCAGAGCATTTGATTCTTTTTTTTTTTTTTTTTTTTTTTTTTTTTTTTTGTGGAACTGGAACTGGGGATTGAACTCAGGCCCTTGCGTTTCCCAGGGAGCCATTTTCCCGGCCCCTGAGCATTTCATTCTTCAAAAGAGGAGCCCTCTTTTCTCAGGAATATACACAGCCATGTAGCATTCAAGAGGATAAAAATATATGATGTGTTTATTTCATTTCATGATGGAATCATGCCATCTAGAATTTATCAGTTTTCATATTTATAGGAAAAGAAATTAGTATCTTTGTAAACACTAAGTTATTTTGGTTTAAAGTTCTCAATTTTGAAAATAATAATATGTTTAATTTTTATTGCTGAAAATATTGTTTTCTTCATTCTATTTATAGAAACTAATGTTTTAAAATACCTCATGTGAACATACAAAAGACTATGAGGTAAAATGAAAAAATATAGACATAAAATTTTATGTGCTTACATATATATTTTATATTTATAATTCATACTCTTTTGCTTTTTTTCTATTTTAAGCATACACTCACCTTTAAATCATATGTTACCTCACAGTTTACACCATTTTTCCAACAGTTATAAATATTTAAGGTACCACAAACTTAAGATCTGCCTCTGGATTTATTATTTTAGTTAGTAATATTAAAGCTTAGCCATATTCTCTCATTATTTTTCCTTTCTTAAATATAAAAAGTGATTATTAGAAAAGATAGTAAATGCCGGTAATAGTAAAAACTTGGAATTTCCATTTGAAATATGCATTATTTCAGTTTTCATTTCTTGAATTCAAAAGTAATAATTGAAATGCTTGCATTCAGAACACTGCTACCTTCAGGTTACATAAATGTGTTTTGTTTTTTTTTCTTTTTTTATATTTTGGGACAGGGTCTACAAGGTCTACAGTGCCTCACTACATAGATGGGACTCGTAGAGATCCTCCTGTTTTCAGCTCTCAAGTGCTGGGATTACAGGTGCGCGCCACTGTGCCCAGTCTCAATCTCTGTAGTGTGACCTGGGGGACGGGCCGGCAAGGCAGGCCTGGATCGACCTGCGGAGCCTGTGTCTGCCTAAGCAGGAGCTTTAGTCCGCTGAGCTACTTGGCCTGCCCCGCAAATATCTTTGAATAGAGAGTACTTGCTTCAGGTAAAGGATCACATTAGTGGTTTCCGTAGTGTAGTGGTTATCACGTTCGTCTGACAGGTAAAGGATCGCATAGTCAAGAATGAATTCATCACATTTAAATCACACGTAGTACACTTTACTAACATGGAAATAGCTCTTAAAACAAGAAAACCGTGATATTTTTTCTTTCCTCTATTTAAAAGCTTTTATGATTTCATTGTGTAGATTCACTGTATGTGGCTGAAGATATTGCAGATGACCTTTGTTGTTTCTGAGATAAAAGCCTTTTTTTGTACAATGTTCAAATGATTACATGCATCTTAATGCTGCTTCATATTGCTAATAATTTTATAATTACAGTTCAAAAGCAGGACAATAGGGAGGAATGAATGTGTAAATAAAGAACAAGCACACAAGTGTCTGTGAACCTCCCAGCAGGAGGCAGGCAGAGGTGTGAGCAGAAAAGAAAAAGTACCCGTGCTTCTCAGTACGCCCTTCTTATAAAAATGTTATCAGATAAAATGCTCTTTGAATTTATTTCCTAAAATATTTTATTGATGAGAAAATGAAAGAAAGCCAAGGCAAGAAAAGAACATGCCTTCACGCTACTTGGGGTTTAAACTTGAAAGCTGTATTTGCATCAAGTCAAACAGGAGAAAATTCCAATAGTAGAGGCAGAATGTATCTGTGCTGTTACATTCTTACCCATAATCATAAAAACTCCTGTAAGGTTTCACACACTACCAGAAGCACAAAATACTTAAATAAAATAGTTACTGTGACATAAGCTATAAAATAACATATCTTATAACATAACTTAAAATTTTAACTTTAAAAACTATTGTGAAGTGGTGCAACATTTGTAGCGAAGGAAACACTCATACTTCAGCTTCATGAAAAACCATAAGAAATATTTTTAATAATGTAAATCAGCAGTAAAACATTCTACTTCTTTTCCTTACCTATTACTAAACAATAATAATCAAAGGATAAATCAATGAGGACAAACAGCTTTTAGACTGCGATTATAGTATATTTTGGATAATAACTTTTTTCCACAAATTGGGTCAAACATAGACTTATTTAAACCATGATTACGAAGGAGAATAATCTTCTAAGAAGAATAAGATAATTCAGTGCTGTCATTTAAGTGAATGTCTCCAGATATTATTTAATTATTTCAAGGATCTTTAGAATCAACATGCCTCCTAATATTGCATGAAAAAATGAATACCTATATGACCTTTGCTATCATTTCTTAATGTAAATGTGTGATTTTTAAAATTAAGTTTTGAATAACTAATACTTTTTAATTATGAGACTATTTAAAATGCTTTAATATTTGTCAGCTTTGGATATTATTCTAAAAGTAATTTAAAAGCCATGAAATGAAGTGTTGCTTTATATGATATTCATTGTCTTGACAAAAATGTAATTTTCACTTGTCGAACTTCAGATTGCTTTTCTTCTCAATGAAACACGGTGTTATTGCATAGTGTAAACTTTAGAGATAGTCTGTGTTTTAAGCTGTTGTTCTGCTTGATGAATTAAAGGGTGTTATTTAAATCTCTGAACTCTGGTCTCATCATCTGAGAAAAGTAAAAGCTGTGTACCTTAAAGGTTCGCTATGAGGAACTCTGAGATTTTATTGCAAGAAGAATGCAATTGACATATAAGAAAAATCACAGGTAAGTATGTTTCCCTCATTCCTTTCCAGTGCTGAAATCCACATTTCATTAAAATAAAAAGATAGGGCCAGGGAGATGGTCTCAGTAGAATATGTGCTTTCCTGTCAAGCAGAAGGGCCTGAGTTCAGTCCCCAGTTCTTCCCCCACTCAAAAAAAAAATCACTTCATCGCTGTGTATATAGTGTACAAATGGAGAAAATTAAGAAAATATTTGATCAAGTATCTTGAAACACAGTAACATCCTTGGAATAAATTTATACAACATTTTCAGTTCTTACAAATTACTGAATCTACAGAGAAATATTCATTATACTGGGTATATTTAGGCAACTTAGAGACTTTTCTGATTTCAAGGAAGACTATGCCAATATAATAGCAGGTAATGTCATGGCCGTCCATGTGTTGGCACTTATGAGTGAAAATAAAGAGATTGGCTTGTCCCTCTGAGTCAAAAAAGGATTCAGAGATCCAGTTAAACTCCCCTCACATCTGCTTGAAAGCCCTAGTGATAGGGAACAGATAGAGCTACCAGTGTGTGTGTGTGTGTGTGTGTGTGTGTGTGTGTGTGTGTGTGTATCAAGATATATATAATGTGTGCTATCATTATAGAAGAAAAATGATCCAGAATTATCACACTTTTAAAAAGTTCCTATATTTAAACTAAATGGCAAAATTGTGTTGAATAAAGAAAATAAAGGAAAAGGAACTGTTCTCAAACATTTTCAGAGGTATTGAGAAATTTGAGTCTGAAACCTACAGAATAGAAAGGTCAGTGAGCCAACAAAATAAAATAAAGGACAACTTGGAAAATATTTTGCACACTTCTCTGTTGCTATTGATGTCTGCACATTTAGATGTAATTTTTAAGATTTTCCTTGCAAGTTCTTTTATTCCCCTAAATCATTTTGCTTCAGGAAAAATGTAGAAGTGTTAATGAAATGAAAAATGAGAAACATTCCTCCACGCTCTTTGCACCATAATTTGTTCTGGGATTTCACTTTCCTTAGAAATGCCCTTTCGTCAAAAGTTCATTCATTTTTCTCACCTAACTTGAAATGATTTCCTGCATTTCATGAAGGCAAATCTGGAAGCGTAAGCATTTTCTTCACCCCGGCTGCCCAGGTGCCTGTTGACCCGGTCTCCTCCACGACACCGCTGGAGTTGCCTGAGCTGCAGTGCTGAGCGCCATGAGGGATGACGGAGCACATCTGGAACTCAGGCTCACGGTGGGGAGGCTGTTCTTGTGACTGTCAACCAGGCACATGTAGGAACTATTAAAAACCCATTACTTTCAGAAAATATTATCAGGTGACAATTTTCAAGAGCAGCTTCCCGTGATACCCATGATATGAGTCAGGACTTTTGAATCACTAAGTTAGCTGAATGAAAAATTATATTAAAATAAAAGAGAAAATGAATTTCCCATTGTTTGACTCACTTATTTTACTTATAAGTTATCTCATATATATCAGATTCAAGTTGGATCTTAATATTGAACTCCACTGCTGTGTTGAAGAAAATGAAAATAATATTGCTTTTAGCATTTTATTATTTAGGATTTGAAACAAACTAAGAAGACAAATGGTACAAGTGATAAATCACCCAAGATGGCAGTAATAACAGTGGCATTTTAAGAAACCTTCCTGAGTAATTTCCTTCACAAATGTAGAAGACACAGTGAAAATAACACAATTGCACCGTATTTAATGGGTGATCAATATGTACCCAAGAATGTATTGCCAGATAAAGTCACGAGCTCCAAAGTTTGAGATGTGAATGTCTGGAGGAGGGGGCGCGTTGTGTGGAACCACTAACAATAGCTACCTTCCAGAATCTTGTCAATGGTAAGGTTTGCGGCAGCACACAGTTGGCTTCCCACTGTGAAAAGCAAAGCAAAAGTGGCCAGGGAGAACAGCTCAGAGTGAAGAGATCCTGACCAAGCTGGAAAAATACGTCTAGGTATTCTGAGAAGATCATGGAAAACAGAATTTCACTACATAATTTAGGGGAGGAATAAAGAAGAGAATGTTTGTCAGAAGAGTAGTATGCGTGTCATCTATCTAAGGCAAAAGCTGAAATGGAAATCAGTAATAAGATTTTACAAGAAGAGAAGGTAAAGTGAAAGAGATATTGACATTAAAGACAAAAAAAAATCCACATAAAGGTGAAGAAAAAGGGCCAGAGAGATAGCTCGGCAGGCTAAGTGCCTGCCTGGCAAGCACAAGGACCCCAGTTTGAGCCCTAGTACCAGGACTGCATACCAACCCGTAGCACCAGCCAGTGAAACTGGGTATACTAGCACCTACAATAGTCTGAGCTGTGTAACGTGACCCTTTCCCAAATGAATGAATGAATGAATGAATGAAAATAAATAAATACATAAGTGAAGCAAAAAATAGGGAATGCCTACTTCAAAGTACACAAGGGCATTATTTTTATTCTGGATATTGCTTGCTTTGAATTGGTTCCATATTGCTGAGTAGTATTACAATTATTTTAAAGGTAACATCATGAGAACCTTGTTTTCTTCAAGCTTTGCCTGGACATCGTATGAAGAAAAATAAAGGTTGAGATTTTTTGTCACTAACCACAGAACTCAGTACCATCTTACCAAGTGTCATTCTTAACCCTTTTTATTTTAAGAATTTTTTTTGTTGTTGTTACTTTTGAGTCAGGGCTTCATTAAGTGGCTAAGCAGCCAAGGGCTGACTTAGGATCGCAGTCCTCCTGCCTGAGACTCCCAGAGGGCCAGCACACAGGCCTGTGCCACTGGACTGGCTTGCATTTATAACCCAACTTTTAAAGTGGAGATCATGAAAACTCACATGAGTAATACAAAGCCTGTCATTTCCCTTTTTATGCTGTCTTTGTCAAAGGTGACATCATGCAAATGAATAATACGATATCAAAAGCAAGACACTGATGTTGATATTGTTAAAGTGAAAAAAGAACAGCTCTTTGGTACTGACATTAGTGTCTTTCTCTTAGACTCTTAACACCTAGGAACCACCCTTCTGTTCTCCATTCTGTAATTTGCTCAATCTTAGGATGGTATATAGATGAAACTATACAGATATAAATTTTAAGATATTTTAAAAATTTATAAAGTTTACTTATACCTTCTTTAAGTTGTTTGTATCTCTATCTGTTCTTATTACTGATTACTGTATGAATAAACTATAGTTATTTTTAATCATTTACCCAATGAAGGACATTTACAATGGTTCTGGTTTTAAGTATTATACAAAAAACTGTTATGAATACCTACACATAAGATGATTTATCTTTATTTTTTCAAGGGTAAAACCATAAGAATGTAGTGGGTACACTGCACAAAAGTTAGATGTAAGGTGTTTTTGGTTTGCTTGTTTTTAATGAAACTGCCAAACTTTTTTAGGGAGGACATATCATTTAAGACTCCCATCACTGCATGAGCAATCCAGTTTCTTTGCTTCATTGTCAACATGATTTTGTCTAATTTTTAAAACTTTTAGTTTTTATAATTGGTGACTAGCAATACTTTATTGTGATTTTCATTTACATCTTCCCAGAGTGAATGGTGGCAAAATATTTTCAGATATTTTTAATGTCATCTTCATATCCCCTTTAGTAAAAATGTGTCTTGTGTGTTTTTACTATTTTGGAAATAAGTTTTTCAGTTTTGCACTTAAATTTGATAGTTTTGATAGTTTTTTTGTATATTGTGAGCATATTTTATACATTTGAATTATTAGAGCGTCATTGTATATTAGTTTCTGAATATATTAACCAAGTAGCTAGTTTGTTTGCTGACCCTTGGCAGGACATAGTGTAAACCAGTTTTTGCTTTTTATAATTTTATTGAAGAAGAAATAGCAAGGAGACAGTTTCAATCAAATTAGTAGAACAGATTCAATAATTAATACATTGCATATTGTTTTCTTAGTGGTCTTTTTTTGTATAGGTGAAGACATAATATTCTATTTACAAACACTATTAGAGCAGATCCCTCTATTCATTGAATTAAGAGAATGTAGCTGTATACCCATCTTTTTTTAAAAGCTGATTTACAGTACGGTTTCAACAATTAATAGTTTCTACATTGTTTTCTTCCTAGTAGTTATCCATAGTACAAGAAGCAGACAAGATATCCTGTCCAAAGACTATTAGTGCAGATCTTTCTTCTCAGCATTATGCAAAAGTACTGCATATGTAAACCACAGTTTTAATGTCAATGAAATATAATTTATCAATTTTCCCTTTAATAAAGTATGTTTTTATCTCAAGTATAAAATTTATTTTCTTATTCCTAGATATAAATTCTTTTCTCTTCTGAAACTTCTACTTTTGAATTTTATGTTTCATCCTATCTGTTATTTTGCATAAAAAATCATGTAAAGTATGAATGAGATTTACCAGGAATGAAAATTTTTTGTCTAGAGGACTTTATGAGTCAAAATATGTTAAAATGCCTATTTGAAATATTCTTGTACGTTTATCAAAATTTAGGTAGATATTACTATGTTGACCTATTGATGGATTTCACTTACATGCCTTTAATGTAATGTGCCTGCTCCATCATCAGTGTAGATACCCCTCCCGTGACAGCTGTCCTACGTGACAACTCTTGGCACCTACCACCTGTCCTTCTTCGGGGGTACAGTTCTCACCTCAGTGTCTTGTTTGCACGGTGTCCATGGGTAAGTAGCACGGTAGTGTTTTGCTGGTTGTTCAGCACAGGTCAGCACTGCCGTGTTGTGTTCCGCTATGCACTGCAGCCCTGCACATAAGAATCATGCAAAGGAAAGCAAGGGCACACACTGGACTCACTTAGACCATTTCCTTGTCTCAAATATTGAAATGCACAGTCTATGTTCAGTTCCTCACCAATCAATTCATTTTATGATCAGGTCACAAAATCTGCCCTCGTTCTGCAATGAGGAACGTGTGTGCTACACATTTTGATCATAAAACTAAGGTACTGACTTTGAGAGAACAGCTTCCTCCTGTTTTATCATCTTGCAATTTCTTTTAGCTTTTGCAGCTTCCTTTTATATATTCATTTTAACTTGTCTTTTCTCTATCTAAAATTAGCAATGAGAGCTTAATAGAAATTGTTAAATCTGTATTTTAATTTGGGAAGACTGACATTTTTCTATGCTGGCTTAAAATTCATGAGCATTATGCATCTCTACTTTTTTGTATTTTGTTTTAGTTTTTATTTTTGCATATAACTAACACATAATAATTGCATTTGTTTGAGTTACTATCATATCTTCATCATATTCAGTCTCTTCATTAATTTAGAACTGCCTTGACATTTTTAGAACGTTATGTAATTTTGACCATACAAGTTTATTACAATTCTATTCAAAAATATTACTTTAATGACTATAAATTATGTCTTATTTATAGTGTACATGTGTTTATAATTAGGACATAAATATATAATTCATTTCCAAAGCAAACTTCTCAAGGATAAATTTTCTTTCAGGGTGGGGGAAATAGCTCAGTAGAATAAGCACTTGCCTGGAAAGTTGAAGCGCCTTAGTTCAATCCCTGTTCCTCCAAAAAAGAAAAAGAAAAAAAAAAGAAATTTTCTTTCAGTTTTCTGTTAGATTTCTTAGGGTTTTCTGTACAATCAGTGACCAGGATGTTCTTGTTGTTTTTTTTTTCTCTCCAGTCAGCAATTTTTTAATTTACTTTCATTACCAAATTGAACTTCTTAGAAATTTGTAGCAGTGAGTTGAGTAATGAGAGGATATACCATTTAACATCTGGAATCTTTCAGATATTTTTGACTACAGATAGAAGTCGTTCGGTTATTCACGGTCAAATATAATGGTAGCTATCCACTTTATTAAGCTAAGGAGTTTTCCACGTTTTCTTATTTTATGTGAGGATTGTTGTTTGTTTAAGGGTCTGAAACTTCGTTGTGTGAGCCGCACATGCTGTGGACGGGACCATGATATGTCTGCTCCAGCCTGCTATGATATAATACGCTGATTGATTTTCAAATATTAAACAAACTTTACTTCACTGAAAAAAAAGCCAACTCATTTAAGTCATAGTAGAAATTCTTTTTTCAGTGCTGGATTATATTTACTTATGTTATGCTGAGGACTGTGCATGTCTTCCTGAGGCACATGATAATAGCACGGTTTGTGTGTGTGTGTGTGTGTGTGTGTGTGTGTGTGTGTGTGTTTACTACCTTTGATTTTCACCTAACCTGAACATTAGGTTCATACAACAAGCTATCCAAGGTGTCAGCTGTTCCTATATAGATTACATAGGATTAATGTTCAATGAATTCTGGTGAATAATCAAACAGGGCATTACAAAGCACAGTATCTAGAGGATATATTCTGACTCGGAGTCCTCTTTTGTAGTATAGAACACCGAATTCATTTAAATAAGAACAAGAGAGCTGTTAAGCCTTATGTAATGCTCTTTTATTAAAAAAGAATAGTGAAAAGATTTCTGCTAAAAATTAAAGGTGTCTCAAACTACATGCCAAAAAGAAGGTGTTATCCTAACATTGAAAGGAAAATATTTAAGAAATTAAAATATTATAAAGTAGAAAAACAAAAATTGATCAAAGCTAAAATAAATTAATATTTGTACATACAGATGAAAAGTGGTCAGGTTTTAAACAAAAAATCTTGTTTCAGAAATGAAACTTAGATAAGTGAATAAATTATATATTTGTGAGATTTTAAATAAAATTGTGAAGTAAACCTAACTGAAGTAAACAAAATTTATACTTATAAAAATAAATGGCCAGAGTTATGACACAAAAACGAAGCAGCAGTTCAGTAAGACAAACATCCAGAAATTGTAGTTGGGGATTATAGAGGCCTGGAGCATGTGTTGTTCTTGTTGTTGTTGTTGTTTTCTGAGACACAAATCTCATCACATAGTTTAGGCTGGCCTTGAAATCAGAATGATTTTCCTGCATCAGCCTCCCAAGTTCAGGGATGGCCTAGGTGTTCCAACATATCCTGCGCTTGAAATATTAATATTAAATATTAAATACTAATTGACAAATAATAAAAGTTAATTGCTTCGTGGATGTTTAAAATTTAATCTAAACTGTGTAGAGATGAAATTAAATCATATATATTAAGCAAACAAATTTAAAAATAATGTGTTAAAACAGGACCACTGAGAAAGTTTCAGTTCTCAGTGGTCCAACAGTCCCACAAAGAACAAAATTTAATTACTCAGAAAATTTTCCAATACTTTTTATATTTATCTTCGAAAAGTACAGCTAGATCAAAGCGTATATTAGATTGGGTTAACTAATACTGTTCTGTGATCACTAACTGCAATAGATTTGAAGCTAAAAATAGATAGCATAACAACCATTGCTAGTTATTCCTGTTTTGAAAATCTATAATATATGGTTGCTGTATGTTACAGTTGTTTTTTTCATTTTGTTTTTGGCTCTATTTTACTCTTCAAACTAAACTAAACTAAAATAAAATAACAAGAAATGTAACTTTTGTATCTGACAAGGTCAGTCAAACACCCTCAGGATTTAGCCTGAAACCCTATACCACAGTTTGTAGATCCTTTGTCAACCACATGGATGAGTGACAGCCATTGCTTGACCAATTTGCTCTTTGTGAAAGCCTGAGAGAATGTTTTCTTTCCCTGTTACTCTCTGTAGGCATACTCTAAATCATCGATTTCTTGTTATATATGTCTTGCTTTATCTTGGTCTTTACCATTCAGCAGAAAAGTATAATGAGGGTCCAGGGAAATGACTCAATGGAATAAGTGCTTCCCTGGCAAGTGCAAGGGCCTGAGTTCAATCCCTGATTCTGCAAACAAAAGTGTAATGAAATATGAAAAGTAAAGCCATATTAAATATGCTGAGCTATAAAGGGCTCTAGTCAACAATTTCTGACATTGCCAGTCCTACGGATAACCCACTACTATTATGGACTGCTGGACTATATTGGATTATATTGCTGAATGCACACACCTACAATATTTAAATGGCAATGGAATACCCATCTCTGACAAAACTAAAAAAAAAAGTGATACAAATGAAGGACCATTTTGTATCTGTATGTACAAAATAGGATAGATATACGGCCACGTTCTCTTAATTCAATGAGAGGAAATATTTGTACCAAAGTGTTTGGACAGGATATCATGTTTGCATCTTGTACTCTGAATAACCACTACTAAAACAATATTATTATTAATAATATTAATTATTAGTAGTATATTAATTATTATAACTGTCCTATGTCCTGTTTTGAAACTGTCTTATTGCTATTTGTTCCATAATAAAATTAATTAAAAAATTAAAAAGACACATCTGACTTGAGTAAACTAAAAAACCAGGGTATTAATCAAAATTTATGTTGTATTATATCAAAATTGCTCATAAAAACCCCTTACGTCCAGAAACACTGAGAATTGTCTCTTAAAATGTTCAATGAAATTAAATTTTCTAGAGGCTTGAGAGATAACTCAGTAGAATAAGCAGTTCCTTGGCAAGTGCAAGGGTCTGAGTTCAATCCCTGGTTCTGAAAAAAAATCAAATTTTGTTTAATCATTTAGAATCAGTTGTTTAACTTGGATAAATTATAAATTTTTAAATTTAAATTTAGAGAAGGCACTGGAGTGATCAATAAACAAAATAGTAACCTACTTTCATTACTAGATTATTTATTCTGATAAACCTTGTATGCCTCACAATATCTTACAAAAATGCAATGTCATGTGAAGATGGAAAATGAATTTAAAAGGATATATATATATATATATAGTTTAGTAGATGACATTTTATAAAAATAAACAAACTAGGCTTCATTTATGGGAATGTAACTATACTTTGTTTAGAATCTTAGAATTTTAAAATACAAAGGTCTCAGGATTTCTATTACACTACTAGCATGTAAATTTTCAATTGACATTTACTTTTAAAAATACTGTGGCATTAGCCTATAAATAGATACTGTGAATAAAAAACAATAAAGAAAATTTTATTACAAGTTATTGATGTAGATCAAGATATATAAGCCTTCTATGTGTCTATAAAATTCTTAAGACTAATATGCACAAACTGGGAAGTCTACTAAACAGGATTAAAGGGATTTTGAGATCTAACTCAAATGAAAACAGACTTCCATTTTGTTTAATAAATGATGAAAATTCATTTAAATACTAAAACAATGTGATCAGTTTGGTTTTCATTAGGATGAACAATAGATGTTACCTCCTGTCCAGTATGAGTCGAATAAATATAACTTTCTAACTCTAGCAGCAAACAGAGTCACTAAACTGAATTCTACAAGAAAATATAAATTTATCATAAATAAAGAGCTGATTTAAGTGTGAATGCTGCCTACACTTAGACAATTTTAAACATTAATTTGAATGTCTAATCGGGGCATACACCCACTCTGATAATAAACTGATTGTGTCAACTTGGGTAAGAAATGCCTGATAAAATTGGATCTCAACTGCTGTGTTGAGGCTGAATGAATTTACTGAAGACAGAGGATGCAGCCTGGGTGTGAGAGACACCAATCACCTAGCCTGTAGACTGAATGACATGAAAGGAAAAGGAAGTCTCACTTTCATTTCTTCAGAAACAGAGCCTGTCTCCACCTTAACCTTGGACATTGTTCCTTTTCCAGCACAGACCCTTCCACCTCCTGATATGGATTTCCACAGGATGCTACCATGAGCTCCAGACCTTTGACTGGGCCTTTCAGATCTCCATAGTACAGACAGACAATGCTTCTGCACTCTTCCACAGCCTGTGGAACCCAATCCTGTAAATTTTTATGCATTTGTGTATCTTGTATCACATCTGTTTCTTCAGTAAGCACAGACTGATCGCTGGCTTTCTCTTCATCTTCCATTGCTATCTGGACCAGCAGCAAGCATGGAAGGATTTTCAAGGTGACAAAGTAGCAGGGACGGTGTGTAACTTGCAGCATCAAAGGAATTTGGATAGTTCTTCACACACAAGTAGTTATCAATATGTGATTCAGTTTCCAGTCAATAGAAGTAGTATTTTATGGGCTGGGCTGTTAGCTCAGTGGACTAATATGTTTACTTAAGCAAAGTGCTACAGCTGGGGTTCAATCCCCGGCGTGCCATGCTGGCCTCACCTGCGAGATACACTGAGACAAGGATTGACGCTGGGTGTGGTGGCATGCCAGTAATTCCAGCGTATGGTAGGCTGAAAACAGGAGGATGACTATGAATCCAATATATAGGGAGACCCTGTAGACCCTGGAGAGCCTGTGCTAAATACAGAAAAAAATAAAATATATAAAAAAACTTTTTAAAATGTGGTACTTTTACGAGTTCATTACTGTAACATCTACTTTAATTCTTTGCTTCCTAGATTGAAAGTCATATGTGAACAATTATGACTTGTTTTAAAAAAATTCAGAATCAAATACAGGAAATACTATTGAAAACTACAGCAGAATCAGTAGGAGATAAGTGATCCTCCAACATAAACATAAGCCTTTACATTTTCTCAGTGGTTTTATAGATATTTGTTCCCTGGCTCCTGGTAAAGCTCATTGCCTGAGACAATGTGAAGAACTCTGGAATGAACCCTAAAACACAGAGTAGAAATTGTTCTAGGAGATTCATGTGCAAAGCCAAATTTTAGAATTAAGCTAGAACAGACTCTTGTGCAGCATGTATTTTCAGTGAGCAGTACAAGTAGCTTTCTGTGTATAAATATATGCAAATATATTAAGAATTTTCATTTTCAAAATTGTATTAGAAATAATCATTATGACAATCAGCTGGAGGGACAGCATCGCCATCTTTTTGTAACCATAGTTTGCATTCTCATCTTAAACTTAATCTGGTGCTTTGGGGGGGAGTAATACTCAAAAGTATTTTCCAGTAACACTGTACAGCCAAAATAGAATTTTATATAACTGTAAATGGGCTACAATAACTATTCTTTGATGTTTCATGTTTTATTCATTATTTTAGTAGATCACAGTATTTATAATCCCATTAGCATTGCTAAACTGAAAAATATAAAGTGGTATCTGGGAAAACATTAATTCTTTTGAAAATATTGAAATTTTTAAGGATGTTTCGCAATGTAACCACAGATCTAAAAAAACCTTTGCTTAAAAAAGTGATTATTGTTGTAAATTTGTTTTTGCTTCGCTAGGTTTGCAATTTGTTCTTTTTATTCTGATCAAACTATTACACAAGTAATTCTTCGTTGATTGACATTCTTTGCACATAGCTTATCACTGATAAAAGGTGAAGGTTGTCTCTGTAAGACAAGTGAGTTAAGCTTGTATATCACAAAGTATCTGTAGTATTAAAAAGGGGGCTAACAGTAGCATTCTCACTGTAACACAAAATGTTCATAAGCAAACAACATTGCTCAAGCATGATAAATTGTCTGAATTATGTGCTAAAGTTATATTTAAAACCTTGCCTGTGATCTGGTCAAATAGTTAATTGAATTCATCTGGTGTGAATTCACAAGCTACTCACCTTTCTGGAAGGTGAACGTGCAGCCTGCGTGTTCAAAGTAGATCACAGTAAGAGAAAATCAAACTGAGTTATTTTTTGGGATAACCTAGGAATATAAATAATCTACTGGTGTACAGGAGACAGTCAAATTTAGCAAGGATAGCAAAGAAAGTCCTCACTCAAGATGTAGCATCTAAGATGAGATCCTGTGCTGCTGGGTTTCTATACCCAATTTCCTTTCTCCTTCATGCATATAGAGGCCTGAGGCCAACAAGAAAGTTGAGAAGTAAAGAAGCTAAAGGGTGTGGCTTTATGCCCTTCTTTAGTTACACATTCAAAGAATAGCAGGCACATTGTCACAGACTGAGAACTACAATATGAGAAGCTACAAAGTTATGATTTCCTGCAGTCAGCCGAAGGATGTGACTTCATGAGAGGAAAGTAGCAGAATGACATGTGAATTTCAGGATTCAGAAGGGGCGAGCACGGTGCCTACAGAGTGGGCATGGTGGCCATCAAGAGCAATTAGTGGAAAGTCAGTGGATAGAGACGGCCTCTGTCAGGAAGAAAGGCAGAGATGTGTGAGCGTGCTTGGGATGCTTCCAGTCTTCTATTCTCAGTGGAACAGGAAGCAATATAAACTCCTGAGATGAAAGTTGTTGGTAAAACATTTTACATTTCTAAGGAAAAAATTGGAGTTACTAAACTCTAAGTGAAAAGGGTTGAAGGAATGCAAACAACCTTTCAATGTTGTATCAACGAAATTCAAATATTAAACAAATGGGTTAAAGTGTTCATTTTTTAAAAGATGCAAATGCCTTCAACAGAAATAGCTATATGACAGTTTTTATGGAATGCTCTTCTCATGCTGATTACAGAACTATAAATTTGATTGGTTTACCAGAGACTTTGTACTCTATCAGCATTTAGGATATGTGACAGGTAAAGGTTGAAGACAGGATGGTGTTCAAATGAAGGGGAGACATAACAAGAATTCAAGGATCGTCCCTAAACATCAGGTTCATGAAACAGCACATGCAGAACTAAAGGATTTTAAGACTGTTGGAGAACAAACGTTCCTTGCTAAGTCCTCCCATTGCCTGAGCCCAATGCCTTACAGCCCAGAAATCACAGAATCAGAAAACCGCAACGGGGCAGCTGGGCCACGTTTTTCCATCCAAACTATAACTCTGAGTTTTAGTGTGCTTAAGGAACCTCTGCATCTAAAATAATAAACGTGGGCCAGCCAAATAGCTCAGCAGATTAAAGTGCCTGCAAGCAGGCACAGTAGACAGGAGTTTGATCCCCCAGCCTGTTATGCTGACCCCACCCCGAAGGGTATGCTGATAAAGAGATCAGGACTGGGTGTGGTGGGGCACACCTGTAATCCCAGCTCTTGGGAGGCTGTAAACAGAAGAATCACTATGATTCCAATCTAGTAATGAGACCCTGAAAACTCTATAGACCCTTCCCTAAAACACAAAAATAAATAAACCTTACACGGTTCTTCAACTGTATTGTATATTATTTTAACATTATAATACATCTTTTATTATTTTCTTTTCCTAGAACAGTTACATTATTTTGTCTCTCCTTAGTATACAAGTGCTCATTTCACTTAGTGCCTATTTCACTGTCTTGACAAAGTGCGGAATGTAAGAATCACTGCACACGTGCACACTTGCGCAGCCTAAGGGTTTATTTCTCAGGTCTAGCAGCAGCCTAACTCATCAAGGAGGGCTAAGAGATCTTGGATGTGCAAAGTCCCTGGGAAAGTGTTGATCAAGACCATGACAAATGCATGGGGGCACACAGGCATTCAGAGGATGATACAGCCATCAAGTTGAAGAAGCTAAGTTCCTCAGTAATCCCTTTGGGAGCAAGCATCCACCAGTGCAGTTGTAAGGGCTGTGGAGTTAGTAAGAATTAAAATTACTTTATTTTTTAGTTACATTTTTACTATCGTTTTCCTGTTATAAGCAAAATAAGAGATGAATTTGTTTCTATACTTATACTTTATATGTCTATGCTTATTGCTTAATATACATATTTGAATCTATATGTCACTAATTATTGATCAGATTGATGTATTTTTTCACTTTGAGTAACCAAAGGCCTAGTGAATATCCACTTTTTTTTTCAGCCCCGCAGTTTCTGTGTATATACTCTATACTGGAGAAACCCCGTTCACTGTAGTCCCTTTCTTGGAAAATATACAGCAAATTGCAACAAGATGAAGTCTTTCTTTCTCAGCCACATTTATTATTACAAGAAAGCAAGCATGTGAGGCCAATTGTGTAGCTCAGGAACTACAGCCCGACATATTGATTCTGCTGAGATAAGCACAGGGCAGCACTCACTCCGGCCAGGGCACTGCAGCTGCAACAGTGGAGCCTCCTACAGGCTCAGGGACAGTGATTCTCACTGGGGTACCAAGCTCTTCAGGTTCTCATGTTGCTCATGGAACTGTCGCTTTTAGTTCCAGTCGCCTAAAGAGTCTTACATCTCCTGTCCTGAAGTCCTCCAATATTCTGTGAACTCTGCTAGATCCAAATAGCAAATTCCATATGTCCCCTAAGATAGCGAGAGATTATTGCCTATAAGTGGCTTGCATTGCTACCTTTCAGGAGCCTTCACTAAAATACTAGTTGACGTGGGTGTCCTGAAGGGAGCTTTCTGCCTATGATCTGTTCTTTACTAGCCAAGTAATTAAATTTATGTCATCTTTACTCATTTCAGCCATACAGAAAGTGGATTTCTATATTTCAGCGATTATCCAAAATTTTCAAAGACCTTATTCAAATGACATTCTGGTAGGTAACTTAGCATTAATTAAGCTTTCTGGTTCTCAGTATACAAGGAAAGTGATCCTGGGTTCATGCACTCTTGTCATTTCTTCCCATATTTTCTAATCTTTGAAGACAGAAGGTCCTTGGTGGAGAGCAAGTTCAGGTCTTCAGGTCTCTTTCCTGTCTCTGGTTTGACCATCAGTTGAAAATGTCTGACTGTTTCCTTCCTTACTGATAACTAGCGAGCTATTATTCTTTACAATTCATCAGAGAAGTGGTCTGCATCATTCATGGATATGAATCATGATGAAAAGAATGCAATTGTGCTTCTCAGGTTGAGGAATACTATGACGGAAGGCATACTCACTGCCCTGCCTGTATTCTCAAGAAGGACTCTCCAGACATTCTGCATTTTGGTTAAAAATACAATCCTAACTGTTTACACAACAGTAGAGTATTAGAAGCAAAGAACAAATTTCATAGGTTTTCCTAGAAAAGGAGATGAGAAACATTAGTCAAAAGCTTATAAAATTACATTGAGCTTCATATACTCACCATCAATACTAGAAGACAGAAATCCAAGGGAGCTTGTTTCCTGCCCAAGGTGTGGAGCAAGCCAAGTGTGGCAGTAGTAATGGTTGGACCTGGCTCAAAGGGTCTGGGAAAGATTTCTGACAAAAAGGGAAAATACACTGTTCAATTTGTGTGAGCAAATTAAGATGAGTTTTTCACAAGTAAAAAACAAAACAAGTGTGGTCTTGAATTAGCAATAAGTAAATAGAATAATAAATATGTAAGCATACAACAATAAACCAAGAAAGCAATTAGCTCCAGATGAAACACATGATTGTTCAAGAAAGACAGAACAGTCAATGAATATTACATGACTCAAATAATTAGCATTTTCATAATCACATAAATATAGAACAATGTAAGGCTGTGAGATACATAAATACAAACTAATTGTTTAGAGCTGCATACACTCTGCTTGATCAGATTAAGGGTCACACATGAGAGGAAATGTTTGTGCCATCATCTCTGAAAGGTCATTACAGAATAGTCCAGGACAGGAAGGGCAAGAAATGCCCTCTAGCAGGTACTGGGAGTCTGTGTAGGGATAGAATGTGTCCTGGCCACCTTTTTTTTTTGCCTCCTGGAGACACAGTTCCCAACACCCACAATTTAAAATGAAGTTTGTTGTAGAAAATAGTTTCAGCTTAAGGTCAGCTGGGTCCAAGGAAAAAATAGAATTGAAGAAGGGCAGTAAGTAGGATAAGGTGCATAGCTCATGGCCAACAGGACCCAAAGACAGTAAAGAGGAACCAGAGAGGAATAAGCTCCTCAGGTACTGCCCGCAAGGGCCCTTTCCAACCAGGCCCAAAATGCTATGCACACTTAGCTCTGTGTCTCAGGCCAGTATAGAGCTGCTGATGAATGCGGTATCCCCCATATCAAATCACCCTTCCATTTAGAGGCTTAGGAGGAACATTTTTTAAATCTCCATAATAGTAAGACAATCCTCATCTTTTAAGTTCATTAACAGGCATCATCTAAAATGTTGAAGTTAAAGTATTTCTCTCCAATCATGCTGTTTTAAAAGTGCCTAGAAAAGTAACAACATGTTGGAAGTGAGAAAAAAGAATATATTTTAATGTAAAAAAGCATAGTTACTTAAATGTTTAAAGTATATATATGTGGAACTTTGGTAAAGTAGTTCTTTTATTTTTATTTTGTCATATTTTTTTGCAAGAGTCTACAGGGTGTTCAGGGTCTCGCTACTAGATCGTAGTGATCCACCTGTTTATAGCCTCGCAAGAGCTGAGATTGCAGGTAGCTCCACCATGCCCAGTCTCAATTGGGACCAGCACAGCAGGCCTGGGGAAAAACAGTTCCTTTTAGTTTAATTCAGTTTTCAGATACAATGTAGGTATGTACAATAACCACATATGAACACGTTCATCGTAGGGAATCTGTACTTGTACAAAATAGAACTTGATTTCTCTTTCTTTAATCCTCTTATTCCCCTCCCATCCCATCAACCTCTCTTCCTTTCCTGTCCTTACTTGCAGAGCTTTGTTTCTATTTTATACTTCTTTTCTCATTTTTAGTTAGAATGCTTTTAAGGTTTCGCATGCTTGGATGCCCATTTGATTACTTGGTAGTATCACTGCACACTAGATTAGATGTGAAAAGTTTTAAATAGGTAATTGCTTAGTAGTTTTCTCTTTAAATGCTTAAGAGGTAAGATCAAGAAAAGAAAAAACGCAAAACACTAAGCCATACCTTATGTCTAGATTAACCCATGAAGGTCCACGTGTAAAATGTTCAGATGGCAGCTTAGGGAGTTATTAGAAGATGTTAAGCAATTCAGACACAGAGTTTGTGGTGAGCCACTTAGGATTTTGGGACTGTGCTCCTGAAGTCACTGTGGGGTCCTATTCTCCTGCTTTTGCTTTTGACTTTTTTTTTTTTTTTTTTTTTGCAGAACCTGGAATTGAACTCAGGCCCTTGCTCTTGCCAGTGCTTCTGCCTTTCTGCTATGAGAGCAATGATTGTGCTTGCCATGTGCTCATGACGAGCTGCCACGGCCTCCACAGCGGATGCCTGAAAGCTTCTCTTCTCCATCACAGACTGACGCTTCCAAAATGTGAGCCAAAATCAACCTTTTCTGGTTTTTTATTAGTACATAATGCATTTTCAATTCATAAGTGATTATATCAAGCTTTTATTATACTAACAGGATGCTAAAACAGTCCACAAACCACAGTATTGTTTTTTTTAAAAAAAAAATTTTTAAATTTTATTAAGAAATGAAAATGAGACAGTTTTAAAACCGATTAGTAGGACAATTTCAATAATTAATACATTGCATATTGTTGTCTTCGAAGTGGTTATTTGTAGTACCAAACACTATTAGTACAAGTCTTTTTGTTCATTGAATTAAGAGAATGTATCCTATTTTGTATATACAGATACAAAACAGTCCTTCATTTATATCCCCCTTTGTTTGTTTGGTTTTGTCCGAGATGGATATTCCATTGCCATTTAAGTATTGTAGGTGTGTGAATTCAGCAAAATAATCCAATGTAGTCCAGTAGTCCATAAGAGTAGTGGGTTATCCATATGACTAGCAAGTACTTGCTCGCTTACACACTGTCTCTCTCTCTCTCACACACACACAGATGCTAGGAATTAAACCTATGTTGTATATTATAGGATTGACTTAATATATGATGTTTACATATATTGGAAATTATATCTTTAATTTTTGTTTTAATAAGAAATATCTAAATAATCACATATTGATGTAGCCCTTGTGATTTCAGAAACATTAAGAAAGAAAAAATAAAGAAGGCAGGAAGGAAGGAAAGAAGAAAGAAAGAAAGAAAGAAAGAAAGAAAGAAAGAAAGAAAGAAAGAAAGAAAGAAAGAAAGAAAGAAAGAAAGAAAGAAAGAAAGAGAAAGAAAGGGGAGAGAGGGAGGGAGGAAGGATCTGGGTTTGCTTCCAGTAGAATCCAGTGATGCTGTTGCTCTCTCAAAGAAAATATGAGCTGCATGCGCTATCTGCACAGGTAGACTATTGCAGACCCAAATGACATTTTCAAGAAATGCTGCTGCCATTGGTGCACACAAAAGCAATGTGGAAGTAGCAGAGAGAGGCATGATGCTGGCAAAGGGAGTGCAAGGCCTGAAGTGGGGCTGAGAGCCCCTCCGTAGTGGTCTGAGTGATGCACTCATGGAGGAGCCATGACTGTTTTAGAATAATTTGCAATCACTGTAAAATAGTAAAACCCCTAAAATATTTTTATAAAATCTTGGCAGAAGCACCCATCCTAAATAGCATCCAACCCTTCTTGGATACATAAGATCACTTGCCACAACAGCAACAGACTGCCTAAATTCTGCCTAGTGAAGATTTGGTGTGAGCATTCTTTTTTTTTTTTTTTTTTTTTTTTTTTTTTGTCTTTTTGAGGCAGGGTCTCACTATGCAGCTCAGGCTGGCCTTAAGCTCACTTTGTAGCTCAGGCTGGTCTCGAACTCACAACAATCCTCCTGCCTCAGCCTCCCGAGTGCTGGGATTACAGGCCTGCGCCACCACGCCTGGCTAGCATTCTTATTTGCCTGTCATTAAGTCTTCATGGCTTGCTCATGGGTTCTCACTGTAACCTCCACTAATATGTCACTTACCACGTGCATGTATCAAACTCTCAGCTGGCATAAGTTGAAATCAGAAGAAATCTTCCCTTATACAACTCAGAGGTTTATGCTATTAAACTAATGTTTTAAACACAAATATGAATTAACCAATTAATGGCAACATTAAGCTAGAAGAATGTGTTAGTTTCTTCATGGAGTAGTACAAACCCTTCGCTTTTTAGGGCTTGACGTACAGATCCCATCAAGCTTCCAGTTGAAGTGTAAATATCCTTATGCAAATGCCAAAATACAAAATAGAAATGTTGGACTATTGGAACACGCATGCAGCACAGCAGCCTTTCCTTTGAATTCCATCGTCCAACATTCAAAAATGTAATAAATATCTCTCCTTGGATGATATAATAGGTATCTCAAAATCTTCCAAAATCTGAATTAATCTCAATTTTCTGCCTTCCCTGCTAAAAGCATAGCATGCCAAGCAGTCTAACGCTAAAGACAACCCACTGTCTCTATCACAAGATAACAGAAAAGCAAGTTTTAGTTTACGCCATTGCTGTTACACTTAACCAAGCTAAAATATCCCTTAACTGTTTGATTTTAATAGTCAGTGTCTCTACCCCTTTTGTACTTTTGTACAATGCATTCCAAACACAGAAGCTAGAATGATTTTTTTCAAACATGTCATCCTATGGCACTCCTGTGCTCAAAACCCTCCTGTGGTTATTCATCTCATTAAAAGTTGAAACTTTATGTGGCTCAGAAAGCCCTATATTTCCCAACTTTTGTAAACTGAATCATCTGTGACTCTTTTGCTCACTTTACTCAAGCTACACAGGGTTTTCCCCCTCTTTCATGCCTGAATATTCATCTTCCAAATAATCTGCATGCTGTCTTCTTTCTCACTTTCTTTCAGTCCTTCTTAACAAGTTACCATTTCAGCGAAATCTCATTTATGAATGCATTGCAATGGAAAAAGCAGCCTATGCACAACCTCTACTCCTTCCTGCTTTCCCTTAATGGAAATAATTACTACCTGACATATATCAAAATTATTTACTTCACGGGCAACTCCCGCACCACAGCAGAGCATAAGTTCCATGAAGTCACAGACTGTTGTCTGCTTTATTTAATGCTTAGCATTAAATATTTATTGGACGAATAAATAAAAAGTAACTGTTGAAATGATGGTTGAGTTTACAGTTGAGAACACTTGATAATGGGGGAAATGTATTTAATCTCCTGTTTTATATGTGAGTTGAAAAATTATTATTGAACAACACATGAACATAACCATAAATATTCATGTTTTAAAATGGATTTTGTATAATTAACTATCTTCATTCTCAACTCACTGTTCAGTGGCATTCAAAAATATATATGGCCATAGTTACATCTCCTTTTTTTTTCCCATTGCAGCTATTCTTAATTTTACTAGTCCTGTTAATTCATCTAGGTTTACTAAGTCACTTCATTGTCAGAAAGAGACTGCGGGTTTTACTTCGAAAAGTCATAAAAATGAACCACTTAAGTTTTCAAAATCCACTGTCCAACTACAGCTATTGGAATCTGTCTTTCATGTTTTCTGCTTGCAGTACCTGCCGTTTATCATTGGTCTAGTAGACAATCAGAACTCCTTCCTCCTCATCAGAGTTGGGATTTCAAAGTGCTGCCCCCTGGAGGCAGCAGCTCAAAATGCTGAAGTGCGCAGATACCATGGGTAAAAGAAGCTCTGATTATATTTTTTGTTGTACTGAGAGGGTGCACATCCCTCACTATAGTAATTGTAACCAAAAGTTCCTTCTTTTGTAGGATCAACATTGAGTCTCATAATTTTACTTTGAGTTACAATTCAACAATGCTTTTTCTTTTGTTCAAATTATCCTAACCCCTGGTCATTACTAATACTGATTTTTTTTTTTCTTCTGTTTCACCAACATGATTGTGGATTAAACAACTTAATTCTGAGCACTTCCTTAGTTTTTGGCAATACTGTATTATTCAAGATTATCTTTCATATTCCTTACTAGGCTTTAAGGTCAGCCATTTCTTCATGAAGTACTGAATTAATTTTTGGGAGAATATTATGTCAAAATCTGATGGTCTCAGCTGATGTATCATGCTGACATTCTGTCTATCATCCATCTTTGTCCACATTTATATCTGGAAATGTGTTAACATAAAAATATCTACTCGTATATTAAGCAAAACATGAGCTCACACTTTCTGCCTTAACTCTAACACATGACCATGTGATCCTGCAGCCTGCTTCTTCACCTAGCTGTAACGACCTAGTCAGCAGTGAGAAATCTGGCTTTTATGTGAATTCCTCAATTTCTGGACACATGGAGAATGTATTGATAATTTTTAACCAATGGAGAAACCATTTGATCTGTGAGAATATCCCAATTTTCTGCAATTCTTTTACTTTTCCTTTAAGCTAATTCTAAACCTCATTTGGGTCCACAAGTTTCTCATCTATTCTGGTCAAAGAGTTTGTTTCACATATTTTTATTATAATCGGATTATTTTCTCACATTCTGCATTTTATACTGTGATCTTCCTTTGAGTTCCTAAAAGTTGGAAATATTTAAGACATTTTCTTGGCTACAAAGTTCTACGCATTGTGTCAAATATATATTAGATATATACCTACACAGTAGAGTACAGAATACTTTCATTTCCCTTAAAATCCCCTGAATTTGCTTGCTTCCATCTCCCTTCCTCATCTCCATTTCTGTTGTCCCCACTGAATTCCTGGCACTCACTCATCTACTGACCATAATTCCCCCATGCCACCCACACTCAAGAGAATCACATAATTGTTAATTTACCTCTTAATTCATTTCATTTTAGTTGCTGCATTTTCCTCTTCCCTTTGGCCTCTCCTAGTTGATAGTTACAGTGGCTCCTAATATCTCTGCTTCAATGTTCATCACTTCATACCTTATCCTGAGTATTGGCAGCATTGTTTTCTAAATATGATTGCACTTTTCCTACTTTCTGTTAAGGAGCTCTAATCTTTCTCATGGATACTTAATAAGAATCATAATATTTATGTTTTATTTAAGACTCTTGAGGGCTTTGGTCATAATTAAGACACTGAATGGAAGAAAGAAAATGTCCTCTGTTTTTTTTTTTTTTGCCACTTCTGTGCACTTCTTTTGGTCAATAGCTGTGCAGGAACCTGCCATTGTGGGAGTGTTTTTGTCCCGCATAGTGGACCTTAACATTGGCCTTGTGAATAATGTTAGCAAGCATGAAAAGCAGAGAGTGATAAAGCAATCACACACACACACACACACACACGTTTATCTATCTTAGTCTTTTACTCTTTTCTTGTTGCTGGGACAAATACCTGACACCCCAAATTAGAGAAGGAAAGGTTTATTTAGCTCACAGTTACTGGAGGTTTCAGTCCATACTCAGCTGGCTCCAAGGCAGAGTGGCACAAGGCAGAAAGCAACCTTTCATGGTGGCAGCAAAGAGCAGAGAACAAAAGGAATGGTGGCAGCAACAATGGCTACAGAGACCAAGTCTGTCTCTTTTATGTTGTATTCAAGCTGTCTACCATAGGCTGAGTGTAGCACTCACACCCATAATCCCAGCACCATTTATACCTGTAATCCCGGCAATACTCACACTGGTAATCCCAGTGAATCATGAGTTAATCACAAAATCTAGAAGTAGGTCCCATGATTGCATGAGGCTTTGAGGGGAGAACTAGATACAAACCATAACATTATCTTTGTAAATATATTCAGATACATGCAAATGCATGCATATAGATATATTTGTTTATACACATATACAGTAGATCCTCATTATTCATAGATTTTATATTTGTAAATTCATTTAGTTGAAAATTATTTATAGTTCTTAAATCAACACTAACACTCTGCATTCATGGTTATTTACAGACCTTGCCAGAGCACTGAAAGTTTTGAATCACAAATATGCACATTCCCAGCTGAAGATGCACAAAGTTACATTCTGCCTTGGTTATTTTAGCTGTCATTCCATAAATAAGCATCTTTTTGAGTATTTATTTTGCTCCAGGATTTTTGCATTTCTATGTTTCTTTTTGGCAGTTTCTCTGTTTAAAATGGACCTCAGAGGGCCAGACAAATAGCTCAGTGGATTAAAGCATCTGCAAGCAGGTGGAGGAATTTTGATCCCCGGTCCTGCCTTGATGGGCTTACTCCCAGGGTGCCCTGAAATTGCAATTGAGACTGGGCGTGGTGATGTGCGCCTGTAATCCCACTTCTTGGAAAGCTGAAAACAGGAGGATCAGTACAAGTCCGATCCCCATAGTGAGACCTAGTAGACACTATGCCCAGTACTAAACACAAAGTAAATAAATACATACATACATACATACATACATACATACATACATACATACATACTAAATAAAATGGACCTGAAGAAGCCTGGGGAGATTTCGTGGTGGTCTGAGCACCTGCCTGGTAAGTGCAAGGACCCATGTTTGATCCCTGGTACTGCATACTGTGCTGTCTCCAGGCTGTGCCAGCCACCAAAACCAGGCATGGTAGCTCATTCTTGTAATCCCATTACTGAGAAAGCTGACAGGAGGATCACTGGGAGTCTGAGCTGCATAGAGAGACCCTGTATTTAGTAAATAAACCATAAAAACATTCTAAAAGTAATAAAATGGACCTCAAGAGTAGTAGTGAGGCAAAGTCTGGTAGCTTAAGTGCAAGAAAGTTATGATGTACATTTCACAAAAAATATGAATAGATAAACTTCATTTGTGTATAAGCTAAAATAGTGTTGGTCTTGATTTCAAAATTAATGGGTCAGCAACTTAAGTCAGGTGTCTTCAAACAACAGACATACGTGAAGCAAAGTTGTGCTGTGTGTTGATTGGCTTATGAGATAACCAGAAGCTAGGACAGCCTGAAAGATACTTAGTTTACTGGCATTCACATATAATGTAGTTTATCTCAGTGGAGAATGATTCCTGAATTGGGCAATGCTCTGAGCCATAAATAGGTTCAGGGCCCTCCCCTGAGCAATATTGGCAGGGTGTATTAACAACAGAACACATGAAGAAATGGATTGATTGCTTATAGTGATGATTTCACTTTTTTTTCAATATAGTCTGATCTGTTGAATTCCTATGACTGGCCAAGATCCAACTGAAAATTCAGACCCTAGTGGTTGTTTCTTATAGACTAAATTAGGGTGCCATTCATGCCCTCACAGAGAGTCTCAGGTCAATACCCTGCTTCCTTCATTTAGCAGAGGCAGCTTTGTAGACCCAACTAGCAGCACTAAGCACAATGACCTGTGCTTAGCAGTACACATACTAAGTAATTCATTGCTTGCCTTACTTCTGTGAAGTAGGTCAGTAAGTGCCACTTCTTGACTGTAGGATTCTGTTTTTTTTTTTTTTTTTTTTATTTGTTTGTTTGTTTGTTTTGTACTTAGGACAGGATCTACAGGGTCTATTGGGTCTCATTACATAGATTGGAATTACAGTAATTCTCCTGTTCTCAGGCTCCCATGCACTTGGATTACAGGCACTCAGCAACACGCCCAGTCTCAAGCACCATCTCAGTGTGCATGGAGTGGGGGTGGGGGCCTGGCACAGTAGGCACAGAGATCGAACCCTGGTCGTTGCCCTCTGCCTAAGCAGATAATTTACTCCGCTGATCTATCAGGCCAGCCCTTGTCAGGACATTCAATACACATATATTTGCATGGCATAAATATAAGTTTTTTTTGTGATATCCACTTTCAAAATTAATAAATCTATTAAATAGAAGAGAGCAATTGATTAGACTTAGATCATGAAATTTAATTCTGAAAACTATATGATTTAGACTCTAGCACAGGAGTTCACAGTAAATGGCAAACATCAAAGTCAATGCTGAGTTCTGGGGAGATGGGGAGATGGCTCAGTGGAATAAGTGCTTCCCTAGCAAGCACAATGTCCTGATTTCAATCCCCAGTTCCAAAAAAAGGAAAGAAAAAGTCAGTTCTGAGCTTCAGTAACTGTAGCTGTACATTCTGAGAATATTTTTTAAATAAAGGCATACACACCAGAGTAGACCAACAATGACTGATACTTGGCAAATGATATGCAGAAGATATTTTATTGATGTGTTATGGACATTCTCTTCCAAAACTTATGCTATGAGTTTCAAATGGAATATTGTTCTTGTTAAGTATAATTAATGCCAGTAATTCTTAATATTTTTGTTTATAAAATGTGATTTTTTGTAATCAAAACATTGCATATTCCTTTTGAAAAAACAAGATACATATTGAATATTCTTTTTAGCTTATCATTTTCTTCAACTGAATTTGTAA
>PVKA01017024.1:0-46652 GCA_004027165.1 Ctenomys sociabilis | reverse complement strand
ACTTTGCCTTATCTGACTCAATTGATTTTACTTGTTATACATTTCCTTTTGTATTTCTGCTTTTCGCTTGTTATACTAGGGAGACTATACGATATTTACACATGTGTGTCTGGTTTATTTCACTTATGAGTATATGTTCAAGTGGCATCCACTTCAGTATAAATGCTTCAAACTTATCATTCTTAATAGCTGAGTAATAGATTGAGGCGTTCTCCATATTTTCCTTACTGGAAGCCATATGCATGCCACATATCTGAACCCAGCAGATGCATCCTTTTCTTGGCATCTCAGGCTTCCATGAAAAGGAAACCTCTCTTTCTTATCAGCTCTACCAAAGTTCTGGGCCTGATGTCACTGAATAAAATTGTTTCTGAATGTGACACAGAGGTCAGAATACTGTGGTCTCTTGGTTAGTCAAACATTATTTCCTATACCTTGGCGTGGTGAGAAGGATGAAACACTCAAGCTATGTGGATGCTAGGGAAGAGCACTTTCCTGGGAGGAAGTTGTAGTGCCATCACAGGAGGATGGTGGGCTGTATACTTAGTAGCTAGAATGACATTGTAGTCCTTCATCAGAGCCATGAAAGGTCCTGGTTAATCTCTGCCCAGCCAGAGCTGACAGATGCTTAGGAAACAATTTTAGAAGTTTCTACTCACTGCTGCCCACTGACCTAGAGGCGCCCAGGAGTTGTCTCATCAGGCCACCTGGCATAGGAAGGCCCATACCTGATGTTACTGAGCTACCCATACTCTCTCCAAGCACTCAAGACACTTTATGGTCACCAGAGCTATTGTACACAAACTCTTTAACAGTCTCGGTCGGAATCTTGGCTGCAAAGCAGAGAAGCCCACACCACCAGATGGTTGGTTCTTCTAATTCGTTCCATCTCCTCTGGTTCTTGGCAAGAGTGAAGCCTATCCTGTGTCTGATGAGTGGGGTTGTGGGAGCCAGGATCAAATGAAAGAGGCTTTAACTTCTGTTAAGCAGGCAGTGACCTTAAGAGGGCTCCTGTCCAATGAGGATGGAGCGGCATGGCTCTTGCATGTTAGGTTATGGTTCACAGTGGGCTGAGACTCTAAGACTAATACTGGTGAGACCCAGGGTTTTAGCAGCTGAAAGGGGCTGTAGCTATGAAGGCCACACAATCTAAAGAAGGATGTGCGCCCTGTCAATCATGGACGATCATGGACCCTAATGGTAGATTAGATTATTATTTGACAATTCTTCATCGGAATACTTCCCTGATCGATTACTGTTATGTTTTACCATGTGACTTGCTTCAGAAACTGGATTTTTTTTTGGGCAGAATCGGGGATTGAACTCAGGCCCTTGAGCTCGCCAAAGAAGTGCTTATTCTACTGAGCCATCACCCTGGCCCCAGAAACTGGAATATTGATAGACATATTTCAAGTCGAAGCTATAGGAAGAATACACAAGCCTCAGAGACACCAGTAAGTCTGAAACAGAGGAAAATATGAGCAGCAAATCTGTCCACCAAACAGACAAACTAAAATCTCAAGCAAAGCTGTTCCCTCCTGCCTTGATGGCCCAAGTGTATCATAGTCAAAGTGGCTGTACACCCCTGAATCCAGGGCTTCTTGTGCTACAGCAGTACCTGACCGATAGAGGCAGCTGCTCTGCATTCCACACTTAGTCACTGAGACACAGCGAACAGTGCTCTGGTCCTCACCTCCGTGAAGCATGCCTTCCAGGTGGGGAGATAGGCAATAAATATGTTTACCAACTTTTAGAAAATATCATTACTTTAATGAAGAAAATAACGTGAGTTAACATAATCATTATGCTAGAGAAATTCACTTTAGCGAGGTGATTGAGAGCGAGGTTTCTGCAAGGAGGTCAGATTTAAACCTAGTCATAAACACTGAAAAAAGCCAGGCAAAAGTAAGATGCCCACTGGGATGTGAAAAGCCAGCCAAAGGGGCACTGTGTATTAAGACTTGCAATCTAGGTCAAGGAGAAGAGGCACCCAGGATAATCCCCATAAACTGGGTCACCCAGCTGTCTTAGTACAGACCCTGGCTTCTCTCTAGGATGTCATCTTTGGAAATGAAGAGCTAACAAAGATGCATTCTCTGCCAGAGCTAGATGGCCAAAGTGCTCAGGAACCACCAAGCCTGACAGATAGACGATGAGATTCTCAGAGCCTCACTCATGGAGGTGGGGCACTGGCTGCACTCTTTCTCATGGTTCCATGATGGCCAAGAGGTTTTTGTTACATGGGAAAGAAGTGTGTGTGTGTGTGTGTGTGTGTGTGTTTTCATGCACACACACATGCACACACACATGCATGAATGTTCATTCTTTCACAGGAAGGAGCCAGCTGACTTCTAGATTCCCTTTCAAGTGTGTAATTATGAAAGCAAATCTAAGATTTAAATTATGTGTGAAGGAAATGGTAATTTGAAACACTTCACCTCAGCTCTATGCCAGACTCTGCTAGCTAATTGATGTCTTTAATTAGGAAAAAGTCTCTTTGGAGCAAAGAGGACAAGCCCCAGCATCCCTAACTTATCTGCTGAAGCTATGGGGGTGCTACAACTTCAATGGAGGGAAGAGCAAGCATCTCACTGAGCAAGCCCTCCACCAGGTCTTCATGCCAGACACTGAAAAGTAGGGGTTGGGGGAGGGGCTCATAGGAGTCCTGTGCAGTGAAGCCCAAGTAGTTCATTAGCTGTGAGCAAGCTGATAACTGGGCCTCTGACCTTTCTGGATACCTTTGCATAGTTTCATCTCTACTCTAGTGGTCACTTCTTCTTGGGCCATGGATTTCTCCTTGGAAAACCCCATTCTATCCTTTTTCTCATGGCTCAAGGCCTATGCAAGTCCTCACACCACTCCCCCCAGTACCCCAAGCTGGGTAGGGCTGTGTTCTACCTGGTTTCTCCATTAGGATTTCTCTGACTAGCTCAACTCTTATCTACCCTACTGTCAGCCCTTTCCTCAAGACTCTGCCCTTTACATTTTTAGAGCCCAACATAATCAAAACCAAAACCTGGCATCTGTCCTGCCAAATCCATTGCTCTTCTTCACTCCACACCTGTTGAATCACAGGGGTTCAGAGTAGGAGTGTCTAGATGCATACACAGGCCCTGTCCAGTTCTCCACCTAAGACCTGCGATATGCTGATTTTATCACTACTGTGACTTTTGAACCCATCCCTACTTTCTTCTTTTTAAAATGGATTATGTCTTTAGCCTTGTGTCAAGTCCCTCTATGGTATAATCCCTTTCCCCTCACAGGTTGCAGATCAATTTCTTGAAAACTGTTTCCAGTCTCAAACCTTCCTTGTCCCTAAAACATCATTGGGGGCAAGCCTCTTTGCTTTGTGTTCAAAACCAGCCCACACTAAGACACTTGATCCTGTGATCTCAGTCTGCATACCTCTTGAGACTTATCTAACTATAACTATGATCCAGGTAAGCATAGTAAGCACAGATTTTCCAGAAACATAGTTCTCAGTCTCTCACTATTTTTCTGTTCTTTGCACTAGTGCCTCCAACTGGCAAAACCCTCACCTCCAAATGCTAACACTTAATCCAAATAGGTGGCTGACTAATATTTATCAGCATCTCCTCTCTGGACATACAGCAGGCAATAAGATGTAGAACTACTAAATGTAGGGATTTAGTACATTATTAAATGCTACAAACATAGCCACTCATCATGGAACAAAGAAATGGCCATTCCATCTAGTTGATTCCATTATCTCTGGTTTTGGGCAGAAATGGAAACTTCCTTATCTCTGAGCAGGGAAGGCAAGGACAACTAGGATCAAATTAAGGCTTAAGTTGTGCAAAACACAAACCTCTAACAGAGATAATTTAGAGGGATGGTCAGGGAAACATTTTACCTGAGGCTTGCTAGTGTTGACAGAACTTTCTACAGAGATGGGAGTCATTCTTTGACTATGCTGTCTAGTTTGGTACTTACTGGCTACATGTACATATTAAGCATTTCAAATCTTGCTAGTAACTCTAAGAAACTACATCTTTAATATTATTTAATTCTGTTAATTTTGATTTAATTAGCCACATGAGGTTACTGACTGTCATGTTAGCATAGATCTAGACTCTGGAATCTCCCAGGAAAAAAGAAAAGAAAAGTCTACTGGCTTTGAAATGTGAACTTATATATTAAAAAAAAAAGAAAAGAAAAGAAAAAGAAAGGTGACAAGGAGAGCTAAAGCATTCTAAGCACAGAGTTAGTCAGGTATTTTTTAAGCCAGGATAAGAAACTGAGATTGATTTTAAATCCAATAAAATTATTATTGGGTTTTAAGCTTGGGCATATGGTTGTATGACTGATTTTTTTAAGGGTAAGCATGATTCCTCATGGAGAAGAGGGAAATGATAAATTCAAGTGAAAATATCGTGTATCAGCCAGTTTTACCTGCACACCAAATAATTTGAAATTTTCAGTTGCTTATAAACAAAACTATTGTTAATTATCATAGTCTTCAGATTAGCTGTGTTACCTATTCTAGGCTTGATCTGTTGGATTCTAGGAGGGTTTAGGTCTTCATCATGTATGTTTGTTTGAGCAGTAGTGGTCAGGAGGCAGCTACCAAAAAACCCCTCTCATAGAGGATCACAGGAACATAAGAGGCTTTGCCTTCCAAAGCAAATATATTAAATCCATGCCCTGTAGTATTCCATTGGTCTAAGTAAGTCATGCAGGTGAAAGAGGAAAATATACATTGCCTTCTGTAAACAATGACAAAGTCCTCTGACATGGAAAACTCTCTAGTTGTGTAACTCTCTAACAATAATCCAATGTACCACAAAGGAGACTCAAGGAGAGCAGATAAGAGGCTCCTGTGATAGACTAGGTATTAGGTCATGGTAATTAGCTCAGATGGCAAAACAGGTTATAGTATCAGATATTATCACTGTGTTGTGAACCTGCCCCTCAATCCTTCAATAGGAGCTGATTTCCCCTTTCTTTTATTTTACTAGCTACCTGTTTCTTTTGAGTAAAGCAATGGTAGCTTTACTCAAGAACAGAAATTAGAAAGTCAAAAGGATCAATCAAAACAGTACCAAAAGGTAGATCATAGCTACCATTGAGGCTTTCTCTGCCCTTTGAAGGCAGAAAACCAAGAAAATAAGCATTTGCAATTCAACTATCTAAGACAGCTGCTCAATAAATACCTCTAGAGTGGTGTAATGGTTTATAGCAAGAACTTGTACTTTCCTAATTTTGGATCTTGAGTGGTCTTTACAAATTATCCTCTCAAAAACCTCGTTTCTTATTTTGTAGAGTGGCAATAATGACGTGTTCCTCTTCAGGTTGTGTGCACTGAAGGAAATAAACCTGGAAAGTGCTTAGCGGAAGACCTGGCATAGGCTAAGTGGCCAATCACAGAGCTGTTATCATTTCTCCTATTTAATTGTGATGACAAGTTTCTTTGTAAATGCCCTCCAGAGTCTTCATCAGAAAATCTGTGGTTCTTGTTGATGTGAGGGACATGGAGAAGCAAAATACTCTGGATGGGATTTTGTAATTTGGTTTGGAAATACTGAGATCTAAAGCACCTTTGATCTGAAAAATGACAATAACAACCAAATCCCAAAATAGAGCCACTTTGCCACTTCTTTCTTTTTACCTTCTGCCAGGAGTGTTCTCTTTAGTTTCCAGGCCTTGCTTAGAGTCATCTGCCTTAAAGCAATAAAATCAAATTTAAATTTTGTCTTGCACTTATTTGGAGATGATAAGTAATGCGCTGTGATGAGCTACACATCTCCTCACTGCAGGAGCGAAACAGAAGGCAATGGTGACCAACGTGTTTGAGGAATAAACTGCCTACAGAAAGTGAAACTTAGGACATGACTACTAATCAAGGTGGCTTTTTAAAACCATTTGTAACTGAGACAACTTCTGAAATGTACATTTTGACTTTTTTGCCTTAGTGAGCTAATTGTATTGATTCTAGCTTAGAACTGTGTTGATTCTGTTGCTTTGATCACAAATGTCCCGCAGGTCAAAGGGAACTGTGAACAGAGGTGGTCTGATTCATCTCTTTTCTAACTATGAAGGTAATGAAGAGTAAACATAGTGACTTTAGAGATTTGCATGAGCTTTTCAGAGAGCAGACATATTTGAGATATAGGCTGGCTTCAGACTACAGAAATCTTTGAAAACCAGGAATACATATCCAAGACACAGTACTAAAAAGTTTTATATTCATATATCTTCTTTTTAATCAAAAAAGGTTGATTTTATTTCGTAGTTACTAGAACAATTCTTGGCAAGAGTAAATTTATCTGACGTCTCATGCCCCAGAAGATCCATGTGTCTGCACAGAAAATCCCAGAGACTTCTCCTGAAGCTCTTCAGGAACTGTATTTCATGCAGGAATTCCTGTTAGAACTCTGATGCTCTGGGCTCTGTCTGGTGGTACATGCTCTTAATCTCAAATGCTAATGCAGGGGATCACCAGTTTAAGCCCAGTCTGAGCAATTTAGTAACTTAGACCCTGTCTCAACATTAAAAAAAAGATCGAGGGTTGTAACTACGAAGATCATGGGTTCATTCTTTGGTACAACAAAAACAAACAAGCAATGGTGGAAACAGTGCTCTCTCCACCTTGATGACCCCATGCTGTGACTTCTCTTAGAGAGTCACCACTGGGCTGTACAGCACCCCTTGACCAAGAGAAACACATTTTTTTTTTTTTTTTTAGAAAACTGCTGAATCTGTGGGTCGGTGCTACGGGTTAAACTCTATCTTCTCTGAGCTCAGAGGCTGGAACTTTAACCTCTAATGTAATGGTATTTGGCCAGGGGAACTCTGGGAGATAATTTGGTTTAGGTGAGGTGATACTTTGCTCTGAGGAGGTTAATAGATTTTCTATGAGGTTTGAGCGATGGCACCAAGTTATAGAGTCACAAATTTAGTCATGATGAAGAAACAAAGTAGGGGATTGCCATTCTTCAGGATCTTGAGAGACTTTTAATATGTTAATGTGTCTTGTTAATTTTTACAAAGAGGGTGAAGTGTATATTTTTTCAATTCAGTGATCCTTCTCTTGGCTGAGGTGTGTGCTAGGATCTAGGTGTGTGCTAGGATCTCAAGAGACTCCATCCCAGCTTAATTTTATTTTACACATGGCAAAAGAAAGACCCAGGAGGCATAAGGAAGTTGTCTATAGTCATTTTGCTACTGCAGGTCTCCTGTCCTCAGGCAAGACCTCCTGCCACTCTTCTGGACTCACCATCAATTCCTAGAGCCTGTCCTCTGAACACTTTTACCAGGTCTACAGAATTGTCAGTGATTTCACAAGAACTGGCAGACACCCACAGACTCTCGCCAACTTGGCTCAACCAGCCTTGAGGCTCTGCTTTCCTTTTCTTGCCCCACAAAGCCATTTCTAGATAAGCCATGGTCCACTGTCCACCCAGGCAGTATCACCCGATATCTCCACTGCTGTGAAGGCAAAGATTTCAAATCAGCTTCAGAAAGAGGTGGTTTGGAATAGATTATCCTTACTACAACATACATAGCTCATATGTAAAAGAAAAGAGCCAAGCTGCTTAGTGAGGCTGAGGTGGAGATGCTGAGTTGCAATAGGGAAAGTGATAAAATTGGGAGAGATTTCTAAGCCTGCCTGAGGCAGCAAAACTCATTTTGCCCTGGGCCTTTATGCGAGGAAACTAAATCATTTCTTAGAGATACTATATAAAAAAATTTCACATAGTGAAAGGCATGGAAAGCATTTCTAGGGAGAAATGAGCAGAAGATCCAAGAAGAAAGAATTATGTGAGTGTAGGCCAGTCTTCATACCCAACTTCTAAATAGCTGTCTTGGACAAAGATCGCACCTCTTATCTGTGGCTCAAGAAGCCAAAGCAAAGGCCAGTGAATGGTGAGTTGGTTTGATAGAGTTTTGTTTAATGCATCGGAGCCTGCTCTGACTGCGTGGACTGGTTGGCAGAGGTGAAAATTGCTTCCCTTTCTTTGGTTCAGGAAATCTCCCCATCTGCATGGTGAACTGGAAATCTCAGAATCACCTACTGTCTGCCTGTTCTCTCCACCTTGATGACCCCATGCTTCTGCCTTGACTGTTAGAAAGTCATCCAGTACCCCTCAACCAGCAGAGACACTTCTTTTTGAGGAAAATGTTGAATCCATGGGCCAATGCTGTGGGTTGAACTGTTTCTTCATAGGCTGACTTTTAACCACTGATGTAATGGTATTTGGACAGGGGTCTTCGGGAGATAATTTAATTTAGGTGAGATCACAGGAGTAAGTTCTTATGACGCAATTAGAGACCCTATGTTAAGAAATTTCTAAGGACTTATACACTCTTTATTTCTTCTTGCACCAATGGAACTCAGAAATACAAGCTGTGTGCAAGCCAAAGAGAGAGACTGCCCTTCCTAGACCCCACATGCTGACTCCCTGGTCTCTGACTTTTAGCTTTCAGAACTGCTAGGAAAATGAATATCTGTTGTTTAAGCTGCCTGGTCTAAGGTACTTTGCTGTAGCAGGCTAAACTGAGTGATAAAAACAACTGGTAACTGAAGTGGTTCCTTCACGAAAAGTGATATCATATTGATGGTGGGTAGGAAGCAAATGAAATTTGAGCAAAAGAGTGGAGGGGGTGAATTTGGGAACTGGAGGAAATCCTATGGACTAGACCTAGGAGTTTGACAGTTCTGCTGAAGGCTGGCCCTGTGCCCAGCCTCCTCCTACTTCTCTGCATCTCACTAGACCAAGAAAATATGCACATCTGTTACCCACAAATACTCTGAATTCCCCCGCCAACGCAGATCCCCGGGAAAACCTAACACAAGCAGAACAGAGGAAGAGATGCACAGGGTACTTGTTGTTTTTTCAGGAGGAGGACTGATTTTTCTGACACCTTCTATCATGGTCTCTTAATTTGTTCTGAGTCAGTGAGCCACAGTGTGGCCCAGAGGAAAGATGGAAATAGGACAGTGAGGCGGATGCCTTGGTGTTGAGGCTGATTAGCCTGTGCTCGCAGGCAGCTCACTGATTCTGCCTTTGTTTGCTTTTCCTTCTGTGACCTTAGCCACTTTCAAGTCTCTCTCCTCCCATGTATTCCTGTTGAACAGAGGTCCTAAAGAGCAGTGATTATGAACCCAGATTTTGATTCAAAATATCACTTGAATTCTGCAAGTCTTATTTGTAAAGCATTGAGCAAAATTATGTAATATCCCTGAGTTTCAGGTGTGATAGCTGTCAGATGAGGTTGATGACAGTCCCTAAGTGAATGGTCATACGCAGGCATTCAATGAAAAATTGAAATGCTAAACATAAGGTCTAGCAATGTCCATCAAACACTAGCTCAATTTGGCCTCTAAGGTGTGTTTATGTCTCCCCAAATGGACCTGCTGTGACACACCTCCAGCCCTTGACTGTGCTGGCCTAGGAAACTCCTACTCACACATCACACACATGAAAATCCATGGCTCCCAGGCAAGGCCTTACTGGTGCAGGTTATGAAAGCTACACTCCCTGGGGAGCAACTCTCTGGCTTTCTCCATTGATTGTTCATCTCCAACTACATCATGATAAAGATTTCTGTTTGTTTATTTCAATTGTAATATGACTGCCTTTCCTTGCCTGTGCTTTTGGGGACAAGGCATGCAATCACTTCTCAGACTCATGCTGAACAATTCTTCCTGTGTTTCTTATGGACACCTTATAGTTTTAGTTATTACACTGAAGTATCAGTATTACACTGAGTCTTACCTAGGGGTGTGAGAAAGATTTGATTTTATTTCTGTACAAGTAAATACTTTTTCCAGTGACCTTGATCACAAACACTGTCCTTTCACCATTATGTATTTGTGACACCTTTGTGCAAGGTCAATTGACTTCCATTGTGTGAATTTTTCTCTATTATCAATAAGAGGCTGATGACTGTTTTTGTGCCAATATCATATTGTTTTGGTTACTGTGGTTTTGTTACACCTTGAATCCAGTTGTACTGGTGATTCAAGCATTAGTTTTTGTTCTCATTGCTTTGATAATTTGAAGGTTTTTTTGTATTATCATACAAAATGGAAGACATTTCTTTATTTTTATGAATGACTTTGAATTTTTATAGGCATTGAATTCAACATGGAAATAAGTAACCCTAATAAAACAAACCAGGGCCTAAAAATTCTTTTTCAAAGAATATAAGAATTGGCACCTTATAGATGCAGAAAATTATTCGGTATCATTTACTATATGACTTGTGCAAGTTAAACTCCCAGTGAGGTATCCCCTCACACTTGTAAGGATGGCTGTTATGAAAAATATAAAATATGCTTTTGGACAAGGATATGGAGAAAAGGGAACTTTTAGTATCAATGAGAATGCACAATAGGACAGCTACTTATTGAGGAGGTGCCTCATAAAACTAAAAGTATAATTATCATATGATCCAGCAACCCTATTTCTGGGTGCATGTACAACGCAAGTCAAAATGAGAAAGTCAAAGAGATTTCTGCCCTCCCACAGTCACTGAAGCACTATGCACAATAGCCAATATATGGACAAAATTTAAGGACCCATCAGCTGATAAATAGATTTTTTAAAAAGATAGTATACATGCACAAGGAGTCCTCTTATGCCCTTTAAAAAGGGTGAGATCTATCATTGTGAAAATGTCAATGACTCTAGTGGACCTTGTGTTGGTGAAATGAGCCAGGCAGAGAAAGACCATCATGTGATCTCACATACAAGTGAAATCTGAAAAGGTAGTGTGCACAGTACAGTAGAATGATGGTTACCAGAAGCTGAAGGGGAGGCCAGAGAAGGAAAACTACTGTAAGGGAGTAAATCCTGGCAATTTGTCAACCAGCAAGGTGAAAACAGTCAGAATATGCTCCGTGTTTCAAAATGTTAGAGGAATTGATTTTAAATGTTTGTATTGCAAAGTAATGGTAAATGTGTTGAGGTGATAAGTGTGTTGATTTGCCTGATTCGTACATTCCTGATTTTCATAGGGTATTCATGTATGAAACTATCACTCTGAACCCTAGAAATATATACAGTTATTATTTGTCAAAAATACAGATAGTTATTGAGACATCGTGGAGAAAATTTCAGCTTCACTGGATACCACATTTCTCCATAGTCAAAGTAGATTTTTTTTTAATTTAAATGTAATTATGTTAGAATGGCCTCAATAGGCATAAAGTGAATGATCATTGGTATGTGGATAGACAGCTAAGGGTTGAATAGATGACTAACAACACAAAATATCTACTTCAAAACCATAAAAGTAAGGGCCGGCTAGATAGCTCAGAAGACTAAAGTGCCTACTTAGGCAAACGCAGGAACTGGGTTCAGTCCCAGGCATGCTGTGCCAACCTCGCCCCCAGGGCATGCTGAGATGGCAATTGATACTGGTGTGGTGGCACTTTCCTGTAATCTCAGTGCCTGGGAGGCTGAAAACAGGAGGATCACTACAAGTCTGATCTGGGTAGTGAGACCCTGCAGATCCTGCACTAAATACATAAAAATATTATCAGTTAGTGGTTACTAAAGAAGCAGATTTAATTCAAGATACAGGAACATGGGAAGTTTACAAAGTTGGCTAACAGTGGCTGCCCATAGAGGCAGGTACAAAAAAGTGTAAAAGGTCTGTCTCTGAGATTGAGAACTGAAGGCTCCAGCAAAGTTCTGGAGCCCACTGTGGTATGTGCTCCACTGAGCCCACATCAGGAGCCCAGGGTCTGCGAGCGAAACCAGGAGACGTCACCCAAGGTGAAAATGAAGAACAGATCTCCTACTTAGAAATGGAAGTAGCCTTCCTTCCTCATTTCCCTTTCATCCATTCATGTGACAAGCCTCTTAGTGGGGGTCTTCTGTCTTCAGTACATCCTCCAAGCCACACCCAGAATGGTGCTGATCCAATTTAGTTGGGCATTTAGATAGTCAGTTAACTATCTAGCTGACCATGTAACATAATTTTTCACGAGTTTAGTAATTATGTGAGCATCTGTTTGCCAGAACCACACTTAGCATCCTGTGGTTAAAATAGTGTTCACCATTTACTCCCTGTGCTGATCCCAAGAATCTCACTGGATCCTCAGTGAGATGCTTGCTGGAGAACAGAGAGCAGTGCATGTTCTTATTTTACCAGTGATCAAAGGCCTAGAAAAATCCTGAGATTGCACAGCATTTCAGCAGCGTGAAAAGATCTGGCCTTGAGTGCTCTGAATACTGCTGACTTACTGTCTAACCATAGCTAAGACACACACCCTATCCAAGGAGTGGTCAAGTTTATGAGGCTCCTTTTTCCTCTGGAATCATACAGGCTACAGAGTCCACTGTGTACAGCAAAACAGCAAGGCCTGCCCTTTCCACACTTCCCTCTATGAGAGAAAAATGCGTATTCTCTTTGAACACATGAAAGCACCTGGGCAGCATGGGGGAGAGCCATGGTGGGCCAGGTGGATTCTCTCTGAAATGGTGATTCAGCGTTCCCATGCCAACAGAGGGGAAAAATGGGAAAACAAAAATCAAACCCAAACACTGCGCTTGAGCTGTGCCTGAGAAAAACAGTCCACTGATGGAAATACTGAGAGCCGTATTTTGTGAAATAAAGCCCTCAGCTTGATTGACCTTGATGGCTGGAGCCTAGCATGGATGGTAAGTGAAGAAAGGTTGGATAATTGAGAAATGGGCACACAGAGAGGAAAGCAGATGCTGGGATCTGAGCTCCTTATTCGTACAGGCATCAAGAGAATGCATTGAATCAAGAGAATGCATCAAGCGCAACAACACTGGGGAAACCAAATTGACCTGAAAGATGCCAAATTGCCTTCTGCTTTTTCCATGGGCCTTCCACTCTCATCACTAGCAGGAGGCACAAACCAACAAGATAGCACTCTCCCTGTCTCTGTCTCTGTCTCTGTCTCTGTCTCTGTCTGTCTGTCCCTCTCTCTCTCTCTCTCTCTCTCTCTCTTGCTCGCTCGCTTGCTCTCGCTCTCGCTCTCTCCAGCTGAGCTTGATTTCTGTTTCTTGCCAGCATTTGAGAGAGATCCCCAGAGTATCTAGATGGATTTATTCCCCTCTGACTGCATGCTGACTGGTCATTCTTTTAATAACCCCAGGAAGGGTGGCTTCCTCTCTGTCTTGAGGAAAACAGGATGTCTGAGCTTCGGGGACTAACCCACCAATACTGGCCAGCAGCACATTAAGATTTAGGGCAGAGACACATAGGGGAGCCTTAGTAGGACCCATGAGTCCTTAGAAAGGGAGGAACAAGAGCAGGCAAGGGAAACAAATGAGACATGAGCAGATGGGAAGCTAAGTAGCTGTTGCAGTTTCTTCCAAAGAGATCACAGCTGGAGATGTGTTCATTAAATCCACAGAATAGTTCTCCATCTCTCTCTCCCATATCCTCATGCCTGGTTCATCAGCAAGTCTGTCAGTGCCAGCTCCAAAATCTACTTTGACTCCAAACCCTGTGCTTCTTTCTCCACTGATACTGCATGTTCCGTACTACAGTCTCCTTTACTATGTATCATTACGTTCATCTCTGACTGGTCTTCTTGTCACCTGCCAGGCCATTTATAAATCAGATGTTAACATGACTTTTTTAGAGTATAGAATAGTATTAAAAAGAAAAATTACAAATGATACTGAATTTCACTTAACAAAGCATTATGAATTTGACAGTATTTGTTGTAATGTAAAATGTTGTCTCTCAATCAGTCATTCATATTACCAGATATGTGCATGCAAAATAGGAAGAAAAAAGAAAGAAATATATAAGAAATTAAGAAGTGAAAAAATAGAAACAATTGTGAAAGTGAGACAAAACAAAGTGCTATTCTCTCCTTTCCATGGACCAACAGAAATGCATAGTACAGTTGTCCAAACCATCCTACTTACATACATAGATATATTTCTTTCCTCAATTGCCTCTCCTGTCCTTCTCCTCAATTCAGTGACTATTTTTTTGAATAAGTTCATTCCCTTTTCCCATTATACCCTTCAGATTCCACTTCCTTCTTTAAGGTTCTCATACTAAGGAGACAGTACGATGTTTGCACATGTAGGTCTGATTTACTTAAGAGTACGGTCTCCAGTTGTATTCATTTACCAACAAAAAAATTTCAAAATGTATTGAGATGAATGTATCATCTCCATACTTTAATAACTGAAGCTGCCCCACCATGACTAACACGAGACCACATTGAATCCATTCCTCTCCACCTTTGCCTTTTGTCTATTCCATGAAGAGCTGAATTATAGCTGACCAGGCATTCCTTCTATTCCAAAACACACCAAAGTGCTTTCTTCCCTGCAGTCCCTGCATCAGGGCTATGGCTTGCTACTGGAAGTCTCTTGGGTCTGTCCATGCCATTGTTCAAACTCCGGAATATGTGCTATTCCTCAAAAATGTCTTCCCAGATTACTCTACCTGACATGCGTCTGTGATTACCCTTGTTCCAGAAGTGCTTACTTTGTTCAAAGAATTTTCTATAGAAAATATCTTGCCTATTTACTTCTACTACAAACTCCATGAAAACAGGATCTGTTGCTTCTGTCATACTCTATCTCTATCCCTGTGGTTATTTTAGATCTGGAACAGAATAAATGTTGTTTGGTAGATATATAGATATAGATAGCTATAGATATAGATGATATAGATAGATATAGATATAGATACAGATATAGATATAGATACAGACAGATAGATATAGATATAGGTAGATATAGATATAGTTTAGATATAGATAGACAGATAGATATAGATAGATAGATAGATAGATAGATAGATAGATAGATAGATAGATAGATATAGATATAGATAGATATAGATATAGATATAGATAGATGTAGATAGATATAGATATGTCTAGGAAGATAGTTCACTAGCATAAGTACCTGCCTGGCAAGGGCAAGATCCTGAGTGCAATCCCAGGTATCAAAATATGTGACTTCCTACATTATGATCCTTCTTTGTACATTCAACTCAATTCTACAGACACAGAAATGGACAAGATAGGGCCACTGCTCAGAAGCTGCTCACAGCCTAATGAAGAAAATTAGGATGCCAGTGCTTCCAGGGCAAGAATTGTAGTGATAAACGTTGAGCCTACCTTTAACTTAATATTCACTCAGCACTGGACAAAGCATTTCATTTATATTTTTTCACACGATTGCTGCAATGACCCTACAAGTTAATATTATCACATTTAAACTACTGAACAACTTGTTAGTCATGTGAAAAAACAGAATCAGAAAGGTTCAAGGAAGGAGAACACTAAGACAGCTACTAAGTGGCTAAGTAAAATTTCAGCCCAGGAACTATAGCTCTTCCACAGCTGTTCCCTGAAAGATGATGCCAGGATTCTAGAAATGCAGTCCTATTGGACCAGGAGTGTTTACCGAGTAACTTATAAAGCCCACTGGAGGGTCCTGCTCCGACCTCCTGAATCCCTGTTCATAGGGATTTTATTCTTTCCAAGCCCTGTAAATGATTCTGATGATACTTGCCATTGTTTGAAAGTCATTGCCTGCTGAGAGATTTAACTTCTGAGAGATCAGGAATTAAAATGAGCTCATTTTTTCCTACAACTCAGATCCCAGATGAAACTCTTGCATTTGGCTTGCTTTCATATCCAAAGGTGAAGAAATCACACTGTGACCTGATTTGAGCCAGTTACCCTGCCTGACTCTGGCCCCAGAACCCAAGCACATAAATATCCTGATGACCAGATCCTGTGAAGATAACAGCAACAAGGTGAAGTCTGTGACCCCATCAGGCTTGAGAATGGGTTCCATGGGGTGAAGGGAAGAGGGAATTCGATAAAGAGCAAGCATCAGGCTGCTCTCTCCCCAAAGCAATCGCCTAGGTCTGTAGGAATGCTTTAGACCCCAATGCTTTGAATTTGCACTCACGATATAAATAATAGTTACAAGAATAATAATACCACATATTTTGGGATATTTTAATGGCATTTTCCATTCTCATTCTCTTACCTTTCTCTCTTAAACATCTCTCCAATGATGTAGAGTAGGATTAAAAATGCTGCTAATGGGTCTGGCTAGGAAGGAGGGCAAGTGAATGGGTATCTCTGAGATCTCATGGCCTGTTATATTCATGGTAACAGCAGTTAATGTGTGTTGAGAAGACCAAGTGGACAAGGCTGTGTGCCAGAGGGGTCAACGGTGATTAATTTATAAAGCCTTTTGATCCGAGGCCTCTGTGCACTCAAGTAGGCTGCTTTAGCAAGCAAGATTTCTTTTCTTTTTTCTCCAAATATTTTTGATTACTTTCATCACATGTTCATTTTATCTGTTGTCTTTAGCTTACACAACTGCAGAGAAGGTCAAGGGCACAGGGTGATTGCATTGGCCCACAAGTTGCAACTTTCCCTTGGGCGTCTGAGCAGTGCACTGCCACCCACAGTGAAGGCTTATAGGACAAAAGCAAATTATTGACCAATTTAGAGTCTGCCAGACTTGTAGTTCGCTGAAGCCCTCTGAGATTTGAGCTTGGAAAGTAGCAGAAAAGATGACTTGGCTCCAATGAAGCACTGGATGCAGGAAGCCAGCCACAAAGTTGTTGGAGAGAACAAGGACTCTTTCAGATTCATGCAGGCCCATGTATACAGAAGGGGGCAGAAAAGGGGTGCCCAGGAGGGGAGAGGTTGAAGATGGGGGTTTTAGATACCTACTGCTTGAAGATTCTAGTGTAGCATCCTTCACCCAACCTGAGACTTTGAACAGGACATTTAGTGCACTCAACTCTCTGCTTCTTCTTCCCTAAAATAAGAACCTGGCTTGCCGATTCGCTTGCTTCTTATGGGACCCTTCAAAACTCAAATGTAAGAATTAATAATAATAACTGTAACAGCAAATATCTATTGAGCAATTATGTGTCCTATTCCATATTGATGGCTTATTTTATTGAATTTCAAAGCATCTGCTATGAGGCAGGTATTGTTATAGGCCCCAATTACACATAGTAGAAAGAGGATTAGTAACTTATAAGGACTCCCTGGAGAACTGGTAGAGAAAGGATTTGAATTCAGATTTGTTGCAACCCTGAGTGATTGCACTCAGGTCCCTGAACCAGGATGCAAAAAAACTGCAAGTCATGATGATAAAAAGGGTAGAATCTAGAGAGAAAGAACAAAAGTAAAGCCTTGGATTGAGAGCCATTAGTTTGGCCTCTACAAGCACAAATGCTTCCAGATGCTGTCCACAGAATAAAAATGGTTCCCTGGGCTGAGCTACCAACCCCAAGCTCTAGGTGAAGGTTTAAGAGCTGAAACCCACCTTTACAAAGATGCTTTCTTCAGGGTGATTTGATATATGGCATACAGTGATGACACTATCAGAGACCGAGAAACAAATTATGGGGCAGACGGTGTGTGAGGATTCTGGAGGGCTATGACAGGCTGCTGAGAAACCAAAATTGCACTTTATTTGACTCTATTCTCAGTGAGGAGAAGCTTCTCAGTCTCACTGTAGACTTCTGATCCTCTATAGGGCCAAATTCAAAGGGGAGGTGCAGAGAACCTTTGGGGGTGACTCAGGACCAATTGCTGCTTTGCTGAAGAATGCAAAAACCTCTAAATGTATCACTTCTCAGCCGTTTGGCTAAGATCAAGTTAAAACCTCCAAACATTTGCTTGATGGTCACAGTTCAGGACAGAAGTGAAAATAACATGATCACTGTTACAGTTCCTCTGTAGATACCCCCAAAGCCTCATGCACATGTAGTGGGGCTGTTGCAAGGTGATTGGAATGGCTGAATAGGTGTTGGTGGAGGATGGTCACTGGGGGTGTAGCCTGGAAGGGTATCTCTCCTTCCCTTGCTACCTGGTCACCTGTTCAAATTCTCTTGCCCCTGTTCATTTCATTCATGCAATCTTTAGCCTCTGCTTGCTTCCTATCTGCCATGCTATCAGATGTTTCTCCTCTGCTGTGCTGCCATTCTTGCAGCCAGCTGACTTGGACTGAAACCTTTACCAACTATGAACCAAAATATACCTCTCCACCCTTTTCTTGAGGAGGTCTTAGCAACAAAAATAACTGAGCTGATCACCAATACACCTTGAGTCCTCATGAGAGAATCATTTGAAGCATAGTTTTGGCTCCAGGCATGCTTAGACATCTTCTCCCCATTATAAAAAATGTTACAGTGCACCCATTTCTTGCCATTTCCAGTTTCTGCAACTGGAAATGATTTCACTCAATGCTGAGTTTCCTTAGTATGCAAGAGGCATAATTGGCCTTGAACTGAAACTACTCTAAACATTTTCTCTTTTATGCCCATGTGCCTAGAGTCATGAAAAGAATAGAGAGTGGGCATTAGATGCCTACTGATCTAAATATTTACTGGTCTTGTGACCATGGCAGGTCAGCAGCCTCTCTGAGTTTCTTGCTCTTTTCTTGTGACACAGTGAATATCCCTACCTCACAAGAATGTTATGAGAGTAAAAGCATGACACGCAAAATGTGGGGAGCAGCATACAGTATATGACAGTTCTCCTCTCTGTTGTATCTCTGGTACATAGCATAATCATCAGCACATCTGAGACATTTGAGTGACCACCAAATAAATGATTGAGTCAGTAGTGATCACCAGCCACCCTAGTCCATGCTAGCTTTCTCCAAAAGCTTTAATTTTCTTGCAGAGAGTGACAGAGCTTTGAAAAAAGCGTACTCTTTGGAACCTTAAGCAGTAGTTCTCCGGATAAAGCATGCATAATAAATAGGGAAGGTCACTGAAAATGTTAAATTTTGGAATCTAGATTCACCAAGTCAGAATTCCTGCCACGTGATCCAGAAGTCTAGATTATAATATGCCTCCTAATGACAGTGATGCCAGAGTCTGAGGATTATGCTTTGAGAAGCTGTCTAAAGCTACAACCCTGTGACTGTTCATCACCCCTAGACCTCTGTAATTAGAGGATCCATCTTTAAGGTTAAGTAAACTTTCAGTACTTCCAGACCAGTATCTCTACATTTCTAATTCTAGACTGTAGCACTTCTAAAAATCAATTCATTAGAATGTGATTAGTCTGTGTTCACTTAATTAGTATAATGTGTGCTTTTCTAAGTGGCACAAGCCTGGAAAGTAAAGCTCATGGCAACTGTGTAGAATGGCTTCATTGATGGTATTACTTAACAATAGATTTGTACTCAGAGCCTTCTGTTGAATATTAGCTCAAAAATTTGTATGTTGGTAGGCAACAACTTTGCTAATGTGTTTAAAAATAGGGTTTCCTACTTGTAACTTCAGTTGATCTTGCAAGATTCTATATTTCTCCAGAGAAAAGTATTTCCCTAAAAGTCAAAGGTCACACATTAAGCCCATCTGATAGTTGATAAAAGTCCAGGAGAAATATTTGCTATCTTTTGTCAGAACTGTCCTTGACTAAATAGTGAACAGAAACTTTCAATGTTAGCAATATCAGCTCAGGCTCTCTCAAGGATTGACTGTTTACCTAACTGAGGTACAACTCATGGGACACACATCACCTATTGGATTCTCCAGCCCAGTAGTTTATTAGAAATATACACGATGCTTCTATACAGAAGTCAGCTCATCCAATTGCAAGAACTATTTACCTTTTCCTTCCTTCTTTTCAGGTTAGTGCAGAGATTTTCAAATGGGAATGGAGTTGCCCTTTTCCCTTCCCAGAGGACATGTGGCAGTCTTTGGAGATGTTCCTGACTGTCATAAGTCAGAGTGGAGCAGGTATTCAGACATTTGGATAGAAGTAATAGATGGTAAGCAAGCTGTTGTGCACAGGCAAACCATACAGCACGAAGTTATCTGGCCTAAAAGGTCAGCAAAACTGAAGTTAAGAAATCCCAGGGCTAGGGAGATAGCTTGGTGGTTTAAGAACCTGCTGCAAGTACCAAGACCTGGGTTCGATCCCCAGTACCACATGGTTTGCTGGCCCTGGAAGCCCCAGATGTGCTGAGCTGGCCACTGAAACCACGCGTGGTGACACATGCCTATAATCCCAGGGCTGGGGAGGGTTAGACAAAAGGATCACTATGAGTCTGGACTGTGAAACAAGATCTGTACCAAATAAATGAATGAATGAATGAATAAATGAATAAATAAATAAATAAATAAATAAATAAATAAATAAATAAATAAATAAAATCCCAGTCTTGTTCTTCTGATTAGCCAAGCCCTAGGCACAAGCCCTCTGGAATGTTATTGTGTGCAACTGGGATGAACTGTTCAATTCAAGTTTTGTTCCAACTCAAGTACCCCCAGCTTGCTGTCCATGATGCTGACATTATCACCCCTACCCCTTTCTTCAAGGCTGGAACAGGTTTTACAAGGTAGAAAGCGAAAATGTGAGAAATTGTCAACCACCTTTTATAAATCATACTGGTTATGGTCATTGCCTGACTGGAATCTAGACCACAGCCCTTTGTCCTGGTGAGCTGTAGGATTAGGACTTTTCTAAACACCATTTTCTTCCTCTCTTGTCTAGCTGTGGTTGGGAAACAGTCTATTCAGTAAATTGAAGAGTCTCTTTTGACAAAAAATTGGCAATATAATTGATGGGGCTTTGTTAGCTGTGATTGTGGTGTAGATGGATTAGGGCAGAAGCCAACTTTGCTGATAGCTCCTTAGCAATAGTCTTTCAGCACTGAAACAAAGCCAGTTCTGTGGAAATAAGAGTCACTGAGACGTGTTTTGGGGTGCACAGGGGTTCTCTAGCCAGTCTACATTTAGTTACTAAGCTTGTGGGGAGGCCTCCACTTCTTGTTCACTGCCATAGAATTGATAAGCAGGGTGCTAAGCGCTAATGGTATAAGACGTGCTGCAGCTGCTCCTCCATACTGGAATTTAGCATTCAGAAAACTTCTTCCCAATATTGGTCTGTGGACTCACATTTAAGCATCACTGCATTGTTATTTGAAAGACTACTTTTATAACTACAGCAAATCTGAAAACTGAGGCCAATATAGTGAAGCAAAATGCATATTTTACTGGTCTCTTTCTAAGCTTGTGCCTTTTTGCTTTTTTGTCGTTCAAATGCTTATGAAATATGGTGGTAGTAAACTGGAGGATGTTTTGCTTTAAAATATCCTTACATAAGAATTATCGGCTTATATCAGTCCCCGAAATGCCTTTAAGTACTTTTTTTCTGTCCCGGGAAACCAAATGCAAGGAAACTCTGCACTGGGGAGTATTATTATTATTATTATACACAATAAATTATGCATACACTGCACTTGTAACCCAGTTGTGTTTGACATGTTAACAGCACTTGCCAAATGTTTTATCAGTCCAGGTAATCTGCAGTGAGAGGCAGACCTTATTTGCCTAGGAGCACACTGGATTGCAAAGAGAACAAGTGAATGAACAGGGTGGAGACTCCAAAAATGAGCAGCTGTGGACCTTGAGCTGACATCCCCTCCTGTTCAGCCAATTACCAGGTCCTCACCTCTGTGTTAAACTGTAACACTGTACCCAACTGCAATAAAAGCAAGGTGGTAATCATGCCTCCTAGCGGTGTCAGAGTACCTTATGTGATTTAAGTGAGCCCATTTGGAAAGGAACAAGGAGATTTATACTTAGTGGGCACTCTAAACTACAGAATCAAGTCTTTCTTGTACCCCGCAGTATGTAAACAGAATATCTGCGCCATCCTCCATCCCTGACTCTGAGCATCTGCCACCCCACTGTCCTCAGCCTCATAGGCGGGCATCCCGTGAGAGAAGACCAAACTGAGGTTCTCAAATTTTCTTGAACATAAATTCACCTGACGAATGTATTAAATAAATAAATAAGAGCTTTCTCCAGATTTTCAATTTAGTAGTTCAAATTTAAAGGTAAATATTTTCATATCCAATGAGTTATAGGTGAAATATTGATTCTGCAGATGAGAAGCCACCTTTTGAGAACCATAGGTCTAAATATTTCCTTTTTTTCTCCCACCTGTAGTTCATCCCATGACTTCTCACTGTTGACCACAGTTTTGTTGGAAATTTTCCAAGCCAGGCTCCCATGAAGATCTCCTACCACATGTGTTTAGAAAATAATGCACCCCTTGAATTCCTACTTCTCCCCCACCTTTCCAATCCTCCAATCCCCAGGTCATGTAATGCCTGCCCCGTCCTGGGTCCCTCAGTCAGCTGACACCTATCCTCTGCCACAGGCTCTGAATCATGTGTTTTCCCGTGAACACTTGCTTAGTCTTGGGTAGGTTCGCCCCCAGAGTGGATTTACAGAGAACAAATGTGTCCTGTCCACCTCAAGAACTTCATCAGCGGGAGCCTGGCTTTGACAAGGATGATCTATCATCAGCGAAGAACACCAATTTACAGCACATGTTTTCAGTAGGGTCAGATATATCTGTTTTGTGTTAATGAAAACATGTTTGTTTCCACTGAGTTATTATTTCTGCTTTACAGTCAGAGTCATCTGTGCTTGTAGTCAGGGACTGAACTACTTACTGTCTCGTATCATCTGACAGGTTAGTCCCTTGGGGACAGTCTTTCCAGAATGCCAGTTCCCACAGAGGGGACAGAAGGGCAGGACTTACGTGAACAAATAATTATCTGTCACAACAGAGCTCCCAGTGGGCCTCAAGCGCCTAGGCTTCCCCCTGTGGGATTCAGGTTCAAAGCTTCGGCCCAGGACTCGCTGTGACTTCTGGAGCTGGGCTGTGGGAAGGCCACATGAGAGCACAAATGGGAGCACCGCCCAAGTCCTCGGTCCCATCTCCTCCCTGTTGGAGGGATGGACCTTTGAAAGGGAGAGTAGGAGTGACCTGTGCACATTGGCGCCCTCATGGTCAGTGCCAGGGGGTCTTCTGGGAGAGAGCTGGTGCTGCTGGCCATGTAAGGAAGAACACAAAAGAGCTCCAGACCCTGAGGTCAGGGCCTCCAAAGTCCAGCTGAGAAGAAACATGCAGGACAGAAAAGGAGGCATCTCCAAGAGGCAATGCAGGCTGCTTACAAGCTTTAACTGGCCTGGGAGCAAATGGGTATCCTGCAGTTTGGGGTTGAGCATGTCTGAGCCCCCCAAAGTCTACTCCACTTGGAAGTGATATTTGTGTGACAAGAACAATTTTCTGGAGTTCACATAAGGAAATGAGCCTCACATAGGCTCTAGGATGGGTGAGCCACGTGGTGTGGTCCTTGAACACCACTTTCCTCTCACTTTTGACTTAAGATCCAAACCTCACAGGGACAGTACAGAGCCCAGCTGCTGCTGCTAATGCAACAATGCTCTCAATCACCATGGCAACGGCCAGCTCCCGGGCTGTGGGAGCACCTGTGGTATGCCTGCCTCTACCTTGCCTTCTACGCTGAGTGATCCCCTCCCCACAGAAGCTGTGGGAGGTAGAAAAGATCATGATGCTTGTTTCACAGGCAAGAAGACTTCTCACCCAGTGCATACGTCCTCACAAGGTCAGCATTTGAACTCAGTCCTGCACTGAATCATGGCATGACACTGCTCTGTGATTCATGGGAAAGTTATTTAGGGTGAGCTTTAAATAATATCATAGATGAGAGGAGATCCCTTTGCCAGCTGCAGCTGAGATTCGGGTGGATCATTTTTGGGGTGTGTGTGTGTGTGTGTGTGTGACTTTTTTTTTTCTTTCACACAGGTCCACTTTTTCTGTTTCACTCCCTTCCATTATGAAAGTGAGTAGCAGCTGTGAGCCCCATAGACTGAAAATGGGATTGCGATTGTTGCTACCTTTGCTAATGACTAATTCATTCTGGTGGTGGACAGTTTCTATAACACTGTTGCGATTTGTTTAGATTCCAAGTACTATAGGGAGTCCAAAGCCATTTGTTGAGAGGTGATGGCTGAGTGTGGCATTCAAAAAGAGATGCTCTCTCCTAGGGCTACCCCAGGGCACCTCTGTTGAGAAAAGCCATCTTCTTAGAAAACTCTGTGCCTGTGCAGCAGAGACTGGGCTTGGATGAAAACATGGTCTTACCTCTAATACCCTTCAAGAAATGTGGAATAAGTAGTAAGCAAATACTTGCTGAGCATTCACAATGTGCCAAATATTGTACCAGGAGCTGGGAAAAGCAGCAAAGTTCAGATAGGCGGGACCTTTTCACTTACAAGGGGTGGGAAAGGCACACAATAAGCAAATATACAAGATATAAGTGATATTGATGATTTTAATGAAAAGTAGAGAAAAAATTAGACTAAGTATAGAGAGCTGTGGGGCTAGGTAGGGATGGATTCTTAAGGTATTCAGAGAGGATCTGGTGGAAGAGAAGAGAAAGAAGCTGAGATAGAAATGGTAAAAAAAGATCAGGCTGGATAATTACATAAAGACAGAGTATTGTAGACAGAGAATCTCAAGCGCAGAAGTCTTTAAGAGAATTGATCTATGCTGAGAAATTTCAAGAAATGGAAAGGAGATGCAGAAGGTTGCAGGGGTGGAGAGCCTCAGAGGTGAAGTGCCAGCAGAGGTGCTGGGAGGCTGGCAGGATTCAAGTGTTGCAAGGCCTCATGGTCTCGAGGGACCCAGCCAACCACAGCAGGGGTGGCTTCCTGTGTATTCACCATGTCTTAGAATCAAGCTCTGAACTTCTCCAAAGCTACACTGTGTCTTTCCCTACCTTTCTCCCTATGCAAACCTCACACAGTACAGGGACTGCAGAAGATTCTCAAAACAGCCTGATACTTAAAGGTGTCACTTACAGAAGACTGAGGACCAAGAGTCATGTTTCTTTAATACCCAAGGAAGAACTTACATTTGGTAAAAGGATGTATGGCCTCATAGGATCTAAGCTTCCTCTAGGGAGAAGCAGGAATCTGGAAGGAGATGGAACAGAAGAGAGGAGGGAAGGGTCCTTGGTAAGGGTGTATCCTTCAGAGGTAGGTATCATAGCACTCTGTGACACAAAGGAATGGTCATGCGCCATTGTGATTATAGTAACATTCTGATGAGTGTTGAGCACTCTGTATGCACCAGATGCTTCAGGTGCCTGGACTCCTTTAATTTTCCTAGAATCCCTACAACAAAGTACTAATGTTACCCCCCAAGTCCAACTGTGAGGAATGAAACTCAGATGTTTTAAGAACTAGGAGGGTATGGAGTGGGTCCAGTGATAGATTCAGATTAGAAACTTTTCAAACTCTTTCTAAAAAAATTTGATGATTAGAGTCCATACTGTAACATTCTACATTCTGACACCTGACTTCTATGAGTTCTACTGCAGGCTCGCATGTATGTGTGTGTGGTGTGCACAGATCATTTTCATAGTCTTTGTAGTCCTCTTACATATATTATGTAATAACAAACAAACATTAACAGAGTGCAGTGCAAAGATTGGATGAAAAGATATTTATCCTCTAGCAAATTCTTTCCCAAAAGATCTTATTGTAGCTTCTCTCGCTACCCCTTCTCTTCACTTTATTTGAATAGTTTGTTAGCTGCCAAAAGCAAAGGTTAAACAGTGTTGGTACAGAAGCAAAAATAAAAATTCACCAGCCTAGGAAACTGATGAACCCTACGACCTTCTTTTGTAATATTTTAACATTTTAAATTTGCCTGGATGCAAAAACACCACTTGTCTCTAGTGTCTGTCTGTCTGTCTGTCTGTTTGCCCATCTCTCTAGATCACCAAGGGATAGTTCACAAGACTTGGGGGCTGGCAAGGTCTCCAAGATGAGGGATAGCAAGATAGCTCAGCAGGCTAAGCACCCACTTAAGCAAGCACAGGATCTAGGTTTCAATCCCTGGCATCACGTGCTGTGCCAGCAACACCTGGGCATGCTGAGCTGACCACTGAGACAAGCATGATAGTGCATGCCTGTAATCTCAGTGCTGGGGAGGCATGAAGGTCCTGTGTAGTGAGACCCTTCACCAAATATAAAAACAACAAAACAAATAAGATCTCCAGGATGAGTCATACCCTGGAGAGCTGATGATGTAGTTTTAGTCCAAGTCCAAAGGCCTGAGAACTGAGAGAACTAATGATGTAGCTCAAGTCCAATGACTGAACATCTACAGACCAGAAAGAGTCTCTGTTTCAGTTTGAGCCTGAAAGCTCAAAGAAGTCAACTTCCTAGTCAGAAAGCACATTTTTTTAGAAAAGATGATGGATTTAGATAATGAGAAATGACTTGTGGTATGGAAATTAATACATCCAACATTCAGTTCTTCCAAAACATTCCTGCTTCTCCTGGCCTTGCCCAGTGCCCATGTCCTCCTCTCTCCCCTCTCTATCCATGTCCAAATCCTCAGAAGCACCCTTATCCTGGAATACCTACTGGTGGTGGAGCAGCCGGCAGAGAGAGTCTGGCCCACCGGAGTTGCTCGGGGTGGCCATGTGCTTTGGGAGCCTGAATAACAAGATCACTGGGAAGACGTGCAGGCTCCCACCCTGGTCTGCTTGACCCACTCATGGCACTGCTCCTCTGTTCAGCACTAGCCTCATGGCTCCTGGTGGCCATTACAGGATTTGAGATCCACAAGGAATCTATGGGATCACCCTAGAAAATGTCCTATGAAAATATTTCAGAGAGTCATGCTGGATATTTGGGCTTCCATCAGTGGCCACATGTTAGCCTTAACTCATAAAATGTCTGCATTGTGATGTTTTAGAAATTTGCCAGTGATACTAACAGTCACGTTTAATATTTACGAAATCCTTAGGAGATTCTTCTGGGTCCTGGGCTATGTTCTTTCCTTGCTGTTGTCCTGAGGATGCACCTATGCAATGGTTTCTCTACCTTCTTTGTCACTTAGATGAAGTTAGGGAATGTGCTGGAAGTCACACAGGCAGGAAGGACACAGACAGTGATGCTAGAGCCTGCTTCTAGCATGGAAGCCATAGCTGTATCAAGATCCTCATTACAGGAGCTCAAATCTAAGTGCCCACAGAGATCAGTCTGACAAAATGAACAACTAAAATTGGAGGGTAACACACACACACACACACACACACACACACACACAGACCAAGAATCATGATAAGTCCCAGCACTACATGCTGCTCCAGCCTTGCCCCCAGGTACACTGAGCTGGCCATAGAGACCAGGCATAGTGGCACATATCTGTAGTCCCAGTGCTAGGGAGGCTTAAATCAGAAAGATCACTGTGATTCTGAGCTGCATAGTAAATCCCTGTACCAAATATGAAAAAAAGGTATTGCAATAAGTGATAAATACACAAAACAGCCTCAGTGCTGGGGACGGATTGTTGTGGGTCCTATGAGAACTGTACAGCATATGTCCCAACTGAAAGGCACTGGGCTCTACTGCATTCTGTAGTCATGAGTCTAACCTCTTAACCTTCAGGGACAGTTAAGAGCCTACTATGGCAAGTAATTTGAATATCTTTAAATACTTGTCCACCTGAACAAATACACTTAGCTTGATGCCAGCACCTTTGTGTTTATTTGGAGACACAGGGACCATGGACAGCAAATGCCTTGCTGGGAATTTGTCCAAACAAAAATGGGACAAATTTGAATCTAGAGCCCATGGCTTTTTTGTAAGAAAGTATTGCTTGCTCTTTCCCAGTGATGCACATCTCGGATGTCCAAAATATTTTAAACTCAGAGTGCTAAGTAGAGACTGGTCCTTGTGCATGGAGATGAGTCCCCATCAGGGACATCAGACAAGACTTTATTTCTTGCTGCTTTTTCAGTGCAGTCAATTCGAGCACCTCCAAACGATGGAGGACAATGCCTGCTGTGCTCTTTCCTGGGGTGGAGGGCCCATCTGCAGCCATTGGAAGTGAAGAAATTCGCTAGGGCTTCCTCCTAAGCATCTCTCTCCTGCTAATATGTGTGGTGTTCAAAGTCTGCTGTGTCCTCCTAAAAAGGAGTTTACAGGCCCAAGTCAGCTTTTCCCAGAGAGCTGCAGCAGCCAAATTTACTCCACAAAATCACAGTTCTGGAGAGTAGGTGAGAGAGGCACCAATTATCCAGGTGCCAGCTTAGCTGCCAGCCACAGCCCAGGCTGCTGCCATCCCTTGCTTCTTGGAATTACCTCTGAGGAGAGTGTGTAAGCGCCTCAGAGTTATTCCTAGAGTTGAGAGAAAGAGGTTCTTAAGGACAAGAAACTCAGAGAGGCCTTCCATGGAGGCTGAGAATCTAGAAGCACAGGGGATATTTGCTTTTCTTTTATTTTTTATGTGAGAGAGAGAAAGAAAATGGTCTGGCTTTAGTGAACAGAACCAGTTTTTTTTTTTTTAACAATAACATTTGGAGATTAGAGCAGACCACCTTCTTTACTGACAACCAGAATCATCTGTGAAAGAGGCAGATTTATAAATAGGCCATATTCTCTAGTTTTCCTACTGAAATTCAGGAGGCCTGGGGCTGTAAGGCTGAAGCCACTCCTCAAGGTGCTCTGAGATAAATGGTCTGTGCAGCCCATGCTGAAGTAAGCAGGGACAGGAACACAGGCACATAGAATCCACTAAGGTGGAGTCTCTACTATGCATGTCCCCTTGGGATGCGCAGGGACACCTCAGCAGCCTCTGCCAGGGAGGAGTAGACCAGCCAGGAAGGAGGTCAGCAGGGAGAACTGACTTGTCAAAGACCTGTGGGGAGTGGAGCTACTGGGCAGAAGCCAGCAAAGCCCATTTGGGAAAAAAAAAAAAAAAGCCTTCCTAAAAGGAACTGGGAGTCTGCCTGTCTCTGAGAGAAAGAGAAACTCTTCATACTAAGTGACTGCTGGGCCCTGCTCACTTCTTCTACTTCAGCAGTGTTAGGGAAGCAAGGATCCTTGGCTTTCTGGTGCGTCTCCCAGGAGCAGGTGACTGAGTCATTCCCCAGCAGCTGAAGTAACCCTGCTGGAGGCTGACACTCCGCCACCACCAAAGCTCAGCTTGGCAGAAAGGCACCCATGAAGCCTGGACACCTCTAGATCGCTGGCATCTCTGTATTAGTTTTCCTGCTTTCCTAGTTTTCACTGCCCACAGCTTAAAGGACAAGAGGTTGATGCCAGTCAAGGTTGTATGGGGTCCAAGTTTGGCGGGAGATGGTCTCCCACACACGGGTTAGCCCCACCTACCTGTCCTAGGTATGTCAAGGCCTGTGTTAACCCTTTCAGAAAACCTGAAGACATCTGCTTGACATCTGATGCTACTGCTTGTTAGTGCAACCTTTAGAAAGCCCTTTCTTCCTTTTCTGAATTCTGCTTCTTAAAATATGCAAAATATAAATGGCCACACAGCTTTAACCTCTGTAGTTCCTGATGTATAACTCCTCCTTGACATGGCCCATCGCTCCTCTTACATTTTACAGCTCTCCACATGGCCTGTGTGCTCTGGAGATATGACTCTGCCCATCCCCGCAGCCCACGTGCCCAAGGCCTCTCTACCTGAGCTCTGTCGAGCTCCTTCCACCTCCAGCCTTCACAGATCTGGGTCACCTCTTTCTGCCTTCTTCCCCTGGCCTTTTCCTCACCACCCTGCTGATTTCCCTTCCATCTCCAGTGCTCTATCTCAGCACCATGCCATTAGGACCTCTTCCCTGACTTTCCTATTTGGTTTAGATTCTTTTCCACATTCATTAAAAAATACCATTTACTTTTGCTTAGAAGCACAGTAAAGAACATACTTGCATGTATAATTATCCTCCCATTATTTTGTGTCTACCAGATAATAAGCTCAATTAAGTTATGAACCTTAGGGGCTGGGGAGATAGCTCAGTAGAATAAGCACTTTCCTGGCAAGTGCAAGGTCCTGATTTCAATTCCCAGTATGACAAAAAAGTTATTAACCTTCCTCATCCTCTCCACAACTCTACCTCTAGCACTGCAACTCAAAAAATCTAAAAACAGGAGGTATTAGGTGGTTATATGTGGAAAAATAGACTGGCAGCTAACCAACTAGTCCACCTCCAGCATTAGTAGATAAAGAGAACAGAGCTAAGAAACTCAACAGACTCTGGCTCTCTTGTCTTGAAGGGAATCAGAATACCTTTACATATTTATCTTCACCTCAGATTGGACAGCATACCTGTCATGTTGGAGCAGAATGAAATCAAGTCACCTAGTTGTGAAAGGAATATAGAGATGCTGATGAAAGAAATGCATTCCTTTTGACTCACAAAAAACTTTCTCCTAAGCAATGCATGATCAACTGATTCTACGAAAATAGTGAAGAAGGAGACAGGAGAGTGGCCAAGGAGGGACAGTGACAAGCAGCTCATTTCACTGAGTATTTATTGAACAGCTGCTATCGCTGGACACATTGTGTTTTGTTTATAAGTCGTTCATGTAAAGGTACCAATATTAGCTTATGTTCAAAGATAATATTACCCAAATGAATGTAACTCTTAGGTCCTGGGAATGAGATTTGAATTCATGGTAGTCTAAAGTTAAAGGGATAAATGGCTTCATGTCACAAAAGAAAACAATAACCAGGAGTTCTTATGGCCCTGGAGTCAGGCGCAAATTGTACCCTACCCATTATTAATTCAAGACATATGCAGTCTTTCTTGATCCTACTTATTTCAGTGAGAGCCTGGTTAGGAGGCTGATGGAGAAACATAAGTGTGAACTTCAGGACACAACAGAGAGTATGCGGCAACAAGAATAGTTTCTAATATGGGAGGCAAAGATCTGCAGTCAGCCTGATAGCTGAGCAAGGGAGACATTTTGGGGGCCAAAATGTTTCCGTTTCGAGATCACTTATTTGCTTGCCACAAATTCATGCCTTGTAAAGCAAAAGGTGTCTTGGCTCAGAACTCATGGCTTGGAAGATGGCTAGGATCTGCCTAACTGTCTCCATCCTGGCTTCATCTTCTCTGCACATCTCCTCCCACACAGCCAGCAAGGGCTGGATTACAGGCATGGCTTCTCTTTCTGCAGGATCATCTTGAGTAAGTCGTGTTTTGCTCAGGGTCAGGACGTAAGTCACAGAGGAGCTGGAATCTGTCTACCTTTCTTCAGGGCTCCTGCCCACTGCCCTGAAGCCTAACCACCTGCCTGCCTTCAGCAAAGGAGCAGACGGGCTCTTGCGGCCCCCAAAGTGTCTCGCTCTGCTCAGATGTCAGGTTGCTGGTGCGGCAGGCCTGCTTCCACTTGCCCTTCGCAGCAGGCAGCTCCAGTGGTCCTGAGCTCCTCAGCCCACTTAGGCAAAATCACTGTTTGACCCCAGCACAGATGACTAAGGACCCAATGATCACTCCCCTGTTCTTGTATTGGGATAAGATTTCTACTTGCTATGATGTTGCCTCACACTGTCATCACTAACGTGTACAACTTCCATGCCCAGGAACTGGGGCTTAGAAAGTGGGAGAGTTTTATTAGGCCCATCTGCTAACCACAGACCTCTGAGTCTCTGTCTGGTGTCTTTTCTGGTAGAGTCGCTATTCTGCTAGCTAAACTTTTTTCCTCCTTGGCCCATCTGTTATTTCTTGAAACATTTATCCTTGGGACAGTCCTAGACTAGTTGTTGGCAAATTTTCTAGCTCAACATGTTTCATATTTATTCATTACTACCTAAATGCAGACAAGTCTACTCTTGAGAAACTAGCTAAGGGGGATAATTCATCACCACTGGAGTGGTTTCAGGCGTTTCTTCATTAAAAAAAAGTTAGTCACCCACAGTGTGCTGGACACTATGCCTGGAATAGGAGAACAGAGGGAGATCAAAGCAGCCTCCCTTTGTTTTGAGGCTTATTGTCTTTGTCAATGAGTGACAAAGATAAATTGGGGTTATACCCACCAATAAGAAAACTCAGTGATGTAGGACTAGAAGAGGTGGTATAAGGAATGGGGCAATGGGTGATGCGGGAGAAGAAGGAGCTTGACTTGAGAATTGTGAGAGGAGCTGTCAATCCCAAGAAGACTTAGGGGAAGAGAGAAGCAAGTATATGACTCTGAGGCAGGAATAGGCAAAGAAGGTTGGGAAAGTCCTTCAAGGAGGCCCACATCGAAGAAAATAACTCAGAAAAATGAGGGGGACAGTGGTAGACTATTTGAGCATCAAATCAGGTTTCACTGAAAAAGCTCCAGTGAACTACAGATAATTGGGATCAGAGGGTATGCCTGGGGCTGGCAGGGTCATCAGGGGCGTATCCTGATCAGTATTTGTAGGAAGAGTTGGACTTGAGTATGCAAGGTATTCCAAGGTGATGGGGGCCTTTGACAGTGTGTGTGTGTGTGTGTGTGTGTGTGTGTGTGTGTGTGTCTGTGTGTGTGTGTGTGTGTCTGTGTGTGTGTGTGTAGTGTAGTGTGAAAAGAAGGCTAGGAACCAGGAAAAAAGCCAAGCTTGCTGATCAGAAGACAATGGAAGAACATTATTCAAGCATATGAACAAAATCAAGGTACTGCCTGTCAAGAATTTCACTCAAAGCCAAAGTGAGGTACTGGGTTTCCTTCTAAGGTATCTCTACTGGCTGAAGATTATTTATGTCCCATTCCTTAATCTGCAGACAAAGGAACCTGCATGGAAAATATCAAGTAGCAAAGGGTCAGAACTAAAAAAAAAAAAAAAAAACCCTTAAATTTGATCAAATCCAACCACAGCCCAAACTGTATTTAATACTGGTGTTCCACATTAAGGTGAGAGGAACTACAGGTCTATCTTGAGGATCCTTCTTGGGCTTTTAGAAGTCACTGGGTTACAAGGCCCTCATGCATTTCCTGTGGGGCATAGTGGTGAGGTGGGGAAGGCCTGCCCGTTTTTCTTCTGGTTCATTTCTCCTAGCAGGCCCATCCCACTTTGTCAGATGGTGTTTGGGAGGAGAAGTAATATAACTGCTTCTGAACACCAAGTTCTCCTTTCCACATGCTAAACCCACAGCTTGTGTATCAGCTCAGAACAGATTTGAAGGGGCTGCAACAGGAAAACAAATGCCAGCCTTTGAATGGAAACATAACTGCTGGAAATGAATCTATCTCCAACATTTCCCACCCCACCCCTACCTTTTGCACCCTCTTCTGCAAAGCCTGCTGCCAGGTGCATTGACCTGTTTGTCATTCTCACAGAATCTTCAAGGTCATGTGCTCTGGATCTGTTGCAGCTACAGGAAATAAAGTTCATTTGAAGGGACGGGAGAACATTGTATGTGGTGTGATTATTGAGAAGTGCACTGTAAAGGCTTTCTCACCTCCCAGATATCCCGTGTCTTCAGTCCTCCAAACTAACCTTCCCTCTTATGATCCTTCCACTGGGTTGATGTGATGGATACTTTTAAATAATAAATTACCTAGAAAAGACTAATAGTATGAATAACTTGTTGGTCATTTGTACGAGTGTGAAAAGTTGTTGACTTGATGCCCCTCTGAGAATTTAACAAAGACAATATCAGGTAGGAATATAGCTGTAGATTTTTAATGATGCCAGGTGAGGGATTTTTTCATAAAGCTAAGACTGTGCCCTCAAAGAGCAGAGGCAATACCTCATTTGCCTCACAAATGGTAGCTGCTTCTCTCTGACACAAACTCTTAATTATTATGAGTTGGGGACGTCCCTTTACTCATAGTGCAAATGTCAGAGAAAAGTGTATGGCAGGGGCAGTTTGGCCCACAGACCCATTGCTTCTTGACAAGTAGGAGCCTCCAGTGACACTGCCCCTCAATGGTAGAGTCAGCTGTGCTCTCTCCTCACTTACAGGCTATGCACAGTGCCTGGGACAGAAGGAGCAGAGGGACTGCAGTGTGCCTGCTGAGCCTCCCCAGCAAGGACAGTAGTAATAAGTGGACTTCTCAGATCAAAATTTTGTTAGTTCTCCTATTAAACTAAAACTTCCCCTAGTACATCGCGAACTCAAAGTCTGTAATCCTAAAGCCATCCCACTGCAAAGGTCTGGCAGTGAAGAAGGCTACACTTGGCTCCTGTCTGCAGTGTGTGTGGCAGCAACCCTTGTGCCTTTACACACTGTCAAACTTACAAGCATCTGTTCTGTTCTTGTGACTGTCATTGGGACTTAGGCTCTTCGAAAAGAGGCAGAGAGCACAGGTGACTGGTTTTACACCACTCCCATAAGGAGTTTGCATGTCGGGGTGAATTGTGGGAGTCAGTGAGCTGCTGGTCCTGCTGAAGGCATGGTTGATCCCTCACAGTTGCTGCATACATGCATTGAAGAGAATGAGGCTTGTGCTGGGGAAGAGACTGTACTGCTGGCTCATTTGAAGTATTAAAATAAGGCTGTTCCCTACAAAATAGTCACACAGGATCCCTGTAGTCCAAACAGTATGAATTCCAACTGCAGGAAGCAAACTGCTCTCAACTTGCAGAGCACCTGAGGGGAGAGAAGAGTATATGGATAGGGAAAGGGGTGGAGAAAGGATGGGCATTTTGCCATCCAGGTGGTTTGAGTTTCCTACAGATTGAAGAAGGACGGTACTTGAGTGGTGTGATTGGATCTGATGTGCAGAGGAGTCCCCTGTAGATGAATTCTCTGCCCCCTAACTACTATCCCCAGTACGTAATGGCTGAGTTAATATGTAATCAACTGCATTGTATCTAAAGCCTTAGAACAATCAGGTGCTCCCCTGACCCAATACCTTTCTTATCCTCTAAACCTACCTGATTTTTAACAAAGCATTAATAACTCTAAACATAATCTCTATGTTGTTCTGCTTTTTTGTAACTGTTACAAATAAATTAATTTGTACTATAAAAAAGAGAAAGGAACTGAATGTGAGAGGGCTTAGAAGAATCCTGTGCTCTTTCGTGAGCCAGTGGTCTTGGTCTGCATACTGAGCAATGCTCAGATCCTTTTAATCTTGCTGGTTATCCCCGTGGCACTCAGAGATGTTTGAGTTTGTGCACCCACCACCGTGCATGCTGAACTTGCCTCTTGACAAATGGCGATGATCTGCTATGTGTCTGGCACACTAATAACTATTAGAAATAATTACCAAGTCCTTTTGTTCACTTATTGATTCCACCTGTCATGTGCAAGGTATTAGGATTAGAGCTCAAGTCTCTGTTTCAGAGACTGAACCACAGTAAGATGTGATGGTGGGACCCCCAGACCAGTCCAAAGGACCATGGGAATGCATAAATAGTATATGTAGTGGCACCCACCCTCGGGTATTTTGAAAGGTAGAAGTGAAGATTCAATAAGAAAATGTTATATGACTAGAAAAAGCCAGAAGAGGCTCACTTAAAGCCCACAGGTGTGCACTGCCCGTGTGTGTGTGTGTGTGTGTGTGTGTGTGTGTGTGTGTGTGTGTGTGTGCGCGTCCAAGAGGCACCCAGAAAGACTGTGACAGAGACAGGCACTGGGATGTGTTGGGAGAAAGACTGATGGGTTTCTGCTCTTGGCAGTAGCAATGGGAAAGGCCATTTGATATGGAAAAACTGCACGCCCAGAGGCAAGGAAAAGGGAAGGCAAAAGACACTTGGCAAGCAGGTTGTGATCTTCACAGTAGCTGTTGTGTGTGTGCTGGGTGCTCTGCGAAGCACACCTCCTGTGTAAGCTTGCACAGCAAGCCTTCTGAAGCCTGTGCTATTTCCATACCCAACAAGAAATGTGGAGTTCATCTGAGGCTTATAGCAGCCACTTTTCTGAGGCCAACGGCATGAGGAAGCACAGAGCTAGAGATGAGCTTGAGGACTGACTGACTCCACCATGCAGTGTTGGTATGGAAGCCCTTCCATTGCCACACCAACCACGCATGCCTCTTGTGACAGGGGTCCCAGGAAGATTTGAGGGCTACACTGTCACTTACTGATGATGCCTTAGAAAGGCCACCCAACCTGAACATCTTGTTCAATCTGTTCCTAAGAAAACTGATGAAGAGAATCCTGAACTGCTCCTTTTCTTTCTCTCAGCACTTCCACTATTAACTTTTCTCTGAAGCCAGAAGTTGCAATGGGTGTAGTCAGCAGACAGGCCTATCTGGGTGAGCATCTGAGTTGCTCTTCTTGAGTATTTGATGCCAACTACTGGATTTAGCTAAAAGGCTAACTGACAAAGACCCCTCCAGGGGGAAGGAGCTGTAGAGGAGACTAGATCTATTGGCAGATGCCAGGGCAGAAAAAAAAAATCCTTAGAAATTCAAGCTGAAAAATTATCTGAGAAGAGCAAAATGTCCAGCCAGAGTAGTAAATGCTTCAGTGAACCTTGGTAATAGCAGTTTGAAAAATCTTGCACATTCAGTTTCATTTCACAAACCCCTTCAATAATGGAATGGATAAAGTTTCTTGCCTGGAAATGTAAATGGTAAATAGCCAGCTGCCAGTGTATGCCCAGTTGTTCACGGAAAGGCGATGGCAGGTTGTAGAAAAAAGCACTTGAATCGGGATGTCACCTCTATCTGTGTGACCCTGAACAAGTTATGTGTTTTCTTGGGCATAAGTGATAGCTACCCACACTGAATGCAATGACCATCCTTACTTGAGGGCCAGTCAGTTATCTGGCTCCTGTGGAATGCTTCTCATTGTCTACAGGGGGAGGGATATAGTTTTGAAAGTTTGTTCAATTTTGTAATATTCTAGAGCAGCGAAGTCTTTATCATCCCTGGTGGTTAAGAGAAGATCTAATCCCCACCAAGAAGCTTCTGAAACTTCTTAGCCTCGTCCCACAAGAATTTAGCCTTCAGTCTCTGACGTGGCTTGGGATCCTCTCCTATAGCATCAGGACTTGCCTGCATGGCGCCTCTTCCATGAAACTCACAGCTCCTTAGGAACAGAGCTTCAGTGTATTCACCTGTTCATTGCTGCCCTCTCCTCTCCTTCCTGCTCTTTTCTTTCTCCCATGCTTGCCCCTGTCCAAGCCTCTACATGTAAAGCATGTCATATAATAGGCACCCTGGCAAATTAAACCATTGCAACTAGTGTGACACTGGAGAAAAACATTAACTTCAAGACTCATGTTCACACTAGGAGCATTCCACTTCAGTCCACTGCTCTCGCTTCTGCTGACCACTGGCCTGGCTTCAGGTTGGCTGAGCAAGACACAGCCTCATTTTGCTCCCTCTCTAATGTCTCCAGCCAACTCTACCTTCTTCTCTGGTGTTGTTGGCATCTTCAATGAGACAAACCCTTGTAGAAAAATTTCAAGTACTTGTTTCAGCTTTCATAGCCATTGTGCCCATAGACCTTGGATAGCTTAAATACCATTGTTCAGCCTCAGTTTCTTTAATTGTCTGTCTCAGTTACTCTTCTCTCATTGCTGAAACATATACCCAACACCCAAAAGGAAAGAAGGAAAGGTTTATTTAGCTCAGTCACTGGAGGTTTCAGTCCATACTCAACTGGCTCCAAGACAGAGTGGTACAGGGCAGAAAGCATCTATTCGTGGCAGCAGCAAAGAGCAGAGGACACAAGGGAAGAAGAGCAGCAGCAATAGCAACAGAGAGGAAGTCTGTCTCTCTCAAGTTGCATTCAGGCTCTCTGCCCCTGGCTGGGGGAAATATGCACACCCATAATCACAGCAGTACTAAGATTCATAATCCCAGCCTTGGATCACCCATAACCCTACTGGATCATGAGTTAATCACAAACTCTAGAAGTCCCCACCCCCATGACTGCATGAGGCTTTGGGGGGACAACGAGACACAAACCATAACACTGTCAAACAACCATATTCATGCTGTCCCTTTAGTAGGCAGAGATTCCATAAGCCTGATGGGTGAGCATGACCCCCTGGTTAGGAAGCAAAGGGACACCTGAGGAGTGAGGAAATTTCCAAGCTTCCCAAAGATGCCCGCTATCCCTTTTCAACCCCTCGCAGCATGCGCCAGAAGATTCTATCTGCCCACAGAAAGAGACCTCAAGAGATCTCCAGGCGCCCCTGGCTCCTGACACACAGAAAAAAGATCATCAACAAGCTTTACAATGCGACCACTGGCTCTGGAATTCAGCAACAGCCTGGACACCAGGCCCTGTACATCAAGGCCCTGTGGAAGACTAATGATTTCTCCCCTGCAGACCTAGCCAAGGGCCTTGCAGAGTGTGGCTGGCGAGAGCATTCTCCATTCTCCTGGAGTCCCAGGCCTCTCTCCTCTCCCTCCTCTATGTCTCCCAGTAAATCTATTGTGTATCTGCAGCTCTCTGTGTCGCATCTCTTGGGTCCTTGTCTGCACGGCCAATGAGCCATTGTCTGTGATGTCTTCTGTGTGAAAGGTGATTCACAGAAATAAATTGCATTGTGTTTTAGGTCCCCGGCAGTCCACCTTTGTAATCATATCTGCAAGGGACTTCATAATAGCTTCAGGGCCTTAGTGTCAAATCCAGGGACTCCAGCAGCTTCCAAATAGATAAATGCTGCAACCAAATGCACATTCAGCCAGTGGAGTTGCAAGCAGGAGGCAAGGAGGGAGGTGCTGTGCAAGGAACCCCGCACGCACGCTCCTGGCCTTTCTATCTGCAGGTTGATAGAAACCAATCGAAGGATGAGAGGTGGTTTTTGATTTGTTTGCTTTTCATAACCACTGGAAAACTAATGCTTGTTTAACCTCTCTTCAGCCAATATCTTGTGCTCTTGCCAGTTCTGTGATTAGACAAAAGGGGAGGTTCAGAGGGTCGCCAGGGAGGAGACCAGCGCCAGGAGGGGCTGTGTTGGGGCAGTGAATGGCAAGAAGGAGCTGCCAGAGACCCTGGGGCTGGGGCCTTGATCAGGGTTTATTTTACTCAGTACAGTGGTGAGGGCAAAGAACCGGGATTCAGAGGCAGGGCAAGGAACCCAGATACAGAAGAGATCCTGAGTAAGATACACTGAACGGGGGCGGGGGGCGTGAGTACTGACAGGAAACAAAGGAGGCAAGTGGATTCTTCAAAATCATTCAGATATGTGCAGAATAGGGGAACTGTTTCCTCAAGCACATTATCCAGTCCTGGGGCATTTGAACTCATTTCACTCAGACAGTATTTATATACTATACACTTTAGTCACTTAAGGTATCCATAACATTTTAAGGTAATATATTGTTTAGATTCTGAATTTTTTTTTAAATAAGGGTTTAAGGCAAGCAGTGTAAAGGAAAGGTGAAGAGTAGAAAATGTAGTCAGCAGGGTCAGGGCTGTTTTATTAACACGTCCACAGAATTCAGCCTCAGCCCCACCCTGCATCCCAAAGGCCAGCCTTTCCTGCAGGCTAAGGCAATGTCGGGATGTGGCTCTTGGCCAGCTCACAGGATGCATGCACAGCTGGGTGCTAGAGATACTTCTGGGCAGTCTCCTAAGGCTAAGGCCCTAAAGATGTAGGCTTGGCCCCACTGGGATTTTCAGGCTACACTATGGGCCCCAGCCAGCCACCAACTCTTCTCTTGTGATGCTTGCAATTGCACAGCATGACCCTTTTTCTCCTTCATCTCCACCAGTTGACTTCGAGGCCATGTTCCATTCATTCCCCAGAGCAGTCAGGAGTCACATCCTACATATGATATGAATATCGCATCAATATGGTCTTCCTCAATCCCCAGCTCCTCTGGGTTGGTTAAGGTTATCATTTCCAGCCAAGCCTACAAGCTACCTAGCCACTTAAAAACTAGTAAAGTGTCCTAGCCTCGCACTGATAATCACCATGAAATCAATCTCCATGATGCCTGCTCTAGGTTTTATTCGTCTGTCAGACATCTTGCAATAAAAGTATCTGAATTCACATCCTTAATATTCCCCTGGTCCAGGTCATTACCTTTTCATAAGGCTTGTATGTATCACTATTATGCAACCTCTGTCTTTCTTCTGTCTGCATGAGTTTATCATATCTGTGTATCTACTTACATTTTCAAAAAAGTAAAATCTCATTTTAAGTAATTTATTTAGAAAGAAAACATAACTGTTACAAGTAGAAAACCCAATACTACCTTACCATTAATGGATGAAAACTAGAAATAGGACAAAATAATATTATATTTGAATCATATTCTATTGTCTATAGATTTCTGAGTTTGACTCTTGCTGTCATTCTATTTAAAGTGGAAAAGAAATGGTGAGTGTTATGATTTGTATATAAGTGTCCCCCCAAAACTTCATGTAGTTGTAGGGCAGCTTCTCAAGTATGTGATTGATTACTTTGGGTGTGAGGTCTGCACCCACCCTGGGGTATGTAATTTGCAATACAATGTAAGGAGGGGAGAGAGGCTAGCTAGCTGCCTGAGCTGCTACCCCTCCCTTTGCTCTCTGCTCTTTGCCACTCTGCCTTGGAGTCAGACATGTATGGACTGAAACCTCCAGTAACTATGAGCTAAATAAACCTTTCTTTCCCTAATTTTGAGTATCAGGTATTTGTCCCAGCACAAGAGAAGAATAACTAAGACAGCAAGGTATAGAAGTTGGTAATTACTAGACAAGTCTTAAGAACTACATAAATCTGAGTTTCGCTCTCTCTCTCTCTCTCTCTCTCTCTCTCTCTCTCTCTTTCTCTCTCTCTCTCTCTCTCTCTCTCTCTAATAGAAGGAAGAAAAGGAAATTGAAATTGGATATAATTTTTCACTGTAAGTCTATTCTTTAGTGGTTTGTCCTCACTTTAAGAAATTCTGCTCCCTGTGCTAGGTTCTGGGCTGACTGTAAAATGGAACTGCTATGTGGCTATCTCACTTCCATTGCCCCATTTTGCACCTCTGTAAAAAGAAGTTGATGAAATGAGGTGCAGAATCCCTTTAACCTTGAGTTTCTGAAATGTTCTACATGGACCAATTGCACTTGAATTGTCTAAGTTGGTAAGTTTGTTGGAAAAATGATATTTTCCAGGGTCCATCTTAGATATTCTGGATAGAGAGTTCTGAAGTTGGGCTGGTGAGATAGCTTAGTAGCATAAGCACCTGCTTAAGCAAGTTCAGGGGTTCAATTCACAGTACCACATGCTGCATCAGCCTCACCCTTGGGTGCACTGAGCCAGTGGTCGAGTCCAAGCATGGTGGTGCATGCCTGTAATCCCAGAGCTGGGGAGGCTGAAAACGAGAGGATCTCTATGCGTCCAAACTACACAGTGAGACACTTTACCAAATACATAAAATTAAAACGAGAGTTCCCAAGTTGTTTTATTATCCCTTGTGCTATTGACACCAGGATTTAGCAAAGTTCAAGACCATTGCTTTAAAGCCATGTGAACAACTGAAAATTATCACTAACCTGTAGGAATCAAGAAATCTCTTCTCTCACCTCAGCTCTGAGTTCAAGTGTGAACTAGCCCTTCTACTCCAACGCCACATGGAGGGCCAAGGAGGCCAGAACGGGAAGGCTCCAAGTTCTTTCCTGGCCCACAAATAGGATATTGAGCTACTTGGCTCAGAGATCCTCTGCAAATCTGTGCTCAATCTTAATGAGGTGAAGGTGGAGACGTCACAGTGACAACATTATTGGGGACGTGCAGTTAGGCTTGTGGGAATCCAGCCCATGCTCATGGCACTGAGGCTGAAGTGCCTCCGCCCACTCTGCCTTAACCACACCCATGCTCCTCCAGGGCCAGCTTGCCCAGGGCAGCCTCTGTGGAAACACTTAGTGAGACCTCTTGGAAAGCCATTCAGGTCCTGCTAGACAGCCAGGGAGGACGAGCTCTGTGAGTGCCAAATGCACAAGAATCAGGCTGCAGTGGGATCCAAGGGACCTGCTTGACTCTTCACTCCCTGGATGCCCACGTTGCAATCTGGGCCATGTTTGCCTTTCTAAAACTCTCTTCCTCCTCATGAGCATGGATGCATCACCCAGAGACTGAAAACCAAGCATCTCAATCTGGCCCCTTCATGGCTCCTCTGGGCATACTTCGCCTTACTCTTCCTTCCTGGACTCCCAGAACTGATCACGGGCTCACTGACCACCTGAATGATTGGTTCACTGACCAGTTATTTTTTAAATAAATACTCTGTGTCAGATTCAGTATTAATAATTGAAAATACAGTGTTGGTTAAAATTAATGAGGCTTCTGCAAAGGGGAAACAATAACAAAGACAGATAAATGGGACAGTTACAAATGAGAAAAAGTCTTCTGGGTTTGACAACAAAAATAGGTAATACAACAACCATTGTTAATGAGCTATTCTTTTCTTTATTCGTTTTTTGTTTTCAGAACCAGGGATTGAACCCAGGCCCTTGTGCTTGCCAAGGAAATGTATATTCCACTGAGCCATCTCCCTAACCCCTAAGAGCTATTCTTTTTTTGAAAATCTGTAACATATGGGTTGCTGTACATTGCCTTGTTTCTTTCTGTTTCTATTTGTTTTTGCTTTTGTTTTTACCCTTCAAAATAATGCATAATATAATTTAAAAGATAAAATAAAAAAATGAATAAATGAATTACAAAACAAGTGCTCTGGAGAGAAAGTGTAGGGTGACATGATAACAAGTAACAGACTCCTGTCCCCAGAGGGGTTATAAAAAGCCTGAAGGAGAAAGGCCAATCCTGAAAGGATTACAGATAGAATATTCCAGAGAAGAAGGGCATATCTAGGACGCTGAGGAGGAAAAGGGTTAGAGGACTTTAAAATTGAGCAATGATTGGTGTAGCTAGATTTAAGCAAGAGAAAATATGATGCAGTGAGATGCTAGAGTCGGGCAGGAAGCGTGGAAAGCCTGCAGGCCCAGGGTGGGTGAAGTGTGACTCTGGGTGTGCAAGCCTTGGCTGTGCTAAGGCCTCAAGGACCAGACCCTCTGCCAGGAGCTCACCACTTGCCTCTCTGCCTTCCCTCCACCTTAGCTTTGCATGCTTTTTCCTGGAGCAGCTTGTTCCTTTCTATTAGTATAAGCAAATCTCCCTGCAGTCTTTCACTGCCAGCTCCGGTATGTCCTCCTGCACAGAGCTTTTCCTGAACAGCACATTTATGCTGAGTCTACCTGAGCGTCTCCCTCTCCTGACTGGTCAGCTCCTCTAGACTTTATGTACACTTCTTCTTTCCGCATCACTCCTGAGGTTGGCCTAGAGTCAGGAAGTTTCTTGTGGGATCTTATATTTGAAGAACACATCTTTCTGCCAGTCAGTAAATACATGAGGACTTCGAGTGGACCATTTCATTCTTATTCCACTCTGACGATACATATTGCAAGCTTCCTTTTACAGATTCGAAACCATGTCAAATTACTTTTACCACAGCACAGAGCTGCATGAGCCAATGTTAGCTGTAAATTCTCCACTGTAAACCTGGCATGGCCCCTGGAGCCTCCTTAGTACTGATTTTTCAAAGTGTCTGTGTTTCAGCATGGGTACTGCTACTGAAGACCACAGACGTGGTAAGAAATAAACAACACAAGTTTGTCTCATGGTGCTAGAGGGCAAAAGGACTGAGAGTATATAACAAGAGCTTTCATGCTGAGTCTTTCCAAAGCAGGAGCTGAAAGCTAAGTAGAACAGAGCCCTCTTTCCTAGTCACCACTCTGAGATGGATCCTACTTTTTCTTGCTATCATGAGAACAGTTGGAGGAGATACTGAAACCATGACAACTTTTGCCCTCTGACAAAAGTTTCTTCATGTGGAAGAAGAAAGTCTCAATGCTGAAGCATCAGCCAGCAACCCCTCCCTGTGTCCATTACTCCAGTGACTTCAGGCATCACAGTGGGCCTTAGCGTCTGTTTCTCAGTCAGCCCACCCAAGTTCTTCAAAGTCATCCTGAGCCTTCTCATAGGAAGCAAACCTTGCAAATGCCCTACGGCTCAACGGACCCATCCAGATACTCCACAGCCTTGTAGTTCAAGAAGTAGCTTCAATCAAAGAGTAAAGGAAGTAAGGAATAAACCCTGTTTCCCAGCTCCAAACACAGACCCAGACCCTCTGGAGGTCCAAGCTTCATGCCTCCCCTGCATTCTTCACTTTTCTCTCATTCTGGGGATCTTGAAGGCACTCTTTTCTCATGCATTACCCAGCAGCTGTGGAATCCACCCAGAACACGATTCTTCCTTCCTTTTGAAGGAATTTCAGGGAAGGAGAAGTTGTTGCTCCACAGCCATGGGCTTACTGCCATTGTAATAAATGGCATCCCGTGGGAATGGTCGACAGCAGCTAGCAGCACTCGGCAAAGCATTCTTTATTCACTCTAGGGTGAAATCACCACTTTGCAAAGAGCAGAGTCTTCAGGAGCAGCTGACAACCAGGGACTGGAGACAGTAACTCCGTGTGCTAGCCTGCAGTCTGCAGAACATAAGGGGCAGAGTAAGTCAGTGCTCACCGAGTCCAGGCTTTGCTCTGTCATTTGCCAGTTAGGAGGCCTTGGTGAACTCCATTTCACCTTCTAGGGTTTATATCACGATGCATTCACTTAAAAGCTTTCCTTAACCAACCCTCCTTTCCGCAGTCTGGTCAGGGGCTCCTACTAGCTGCTTCCATCCCACCTTCCTGGCCTTTTCAGTTATCACACTATAGCATAATAGCTATACGGATGACGTTTTTATATACTAATTAACATCAGCTGTATTACAATTAAGTAGACCACAGCATATGTAAGGCAATTAGCATAACGTGTGGGTCACAGTACAGACAGCCTGTCTCAGTCACTTTGCCTTCCCTGAGACACAGCCCTGAACACCTGCAACTTAAAGGAGCAGAGGCTGACTATGGCACCTGCTTCAAGCCATAGTTGACAGGCTCGCAGAAGGAAATAGAATGGTGCAGGGTGTGGTAGAGGAAAGCAGCCTGTGGCATGGTGGTGAGGAAGCAGCATAAGAAAGGAGGAGGTGAGGAGGAGGATGCACTTCTCCAGGTCACCCCCTGAGTGACGCCCCTATTGACTCAGCTCTTCAAACTCGACCCCGCCCCCTAACAGCCAGTGAACTGTAGAACCCTATGACCCAGTGCCTTACAAAAGCCCCGCCTCTGAGTGTGTGAGGCCTTCTAGAGGCATGTAGACATGCACCATGAAGCACCCATTGTGTATGACAGCCACAGTGCCTGCACAATGCCTGATGTCCATGTGCATCGGTAGAGGTGAGGGTGAGGCTGTGACATGATGGTCTGATATGCTCATGTGGAGGGATGGCAGGCGTGAAGTTACCATGGTAACAGAGGTGGTGCACAATGGTGGGGTGGTCACCGGGCAATGGGAGTGATGTAGCAGGAGTAAACTGTGCTAGTGGTGGTGCTGAAGTGATGACCTAATATGGTGATCGTGGTCCTTGTGGTGACATGATGGTGGCAGTGTAGTGGGACAGCAGTGACGTAAGGTTTGCAGTAGTGTGGTAAAGTCATAGTAATGAACACCAATGACAAGCATCATTTACCAACACTTATGAAGAGCTTGTTCTGTGCCTGGCATTATATTTGCATATATTTGCCTTAATGCTCTTTCTTTTTAAAAATATTTTATTTCTTTATTTATTTAGTACAGAGTCTCACTACACAGCTCAGACTCATAATGATCCTCCTGTCTGAACTTCCCCAGTGCTGGGATTACAGATTTCAGGGCCTCACACAGTACACCTGGCTTCTAGGGCCAGCACCACATGCTGTGCCAGGGACTGAACCAGGATCCTTAAGTTTGCCATGCAGGCACTCAGACTACTAAGCTATCTTCTCAGGCTACATGATCTTACTAGCTTCCAAATACTACCAGTAACCCTTATCTCTAGGCACATTTTTATGGTTTGTGTCTAGTTCCCCCCCCCCCAAAGCCTCATGCAGTCATGGGGCAGCTTCTAGAGTTTGTGATTAACTCATGACTCAGTGCTGGGATTATAGGTGTGAGTGCCATGAGGCAGACAGTTTGCACTACACTGCGAGGAGGGGAGAGAGGCTAGCCAGCTGCCTGGGCGCCGCTTCTCCTTTTGTTCTTGGTCTTTGCCGCTGCCGTGAATGGCTGCTCTCTGCCACACACCACTCTGCTTTGGAGCCAGCTGAGTGTGGACAGTGAAACATCCACTGACTGTGAGCTAAATAAACCTTTCATTCCTTCATTTTAGGTGTTGAGTATATGTTCCAGCAATGAGAGAAGAGTAACTAAGACACAAATAAACTGAAGTTTTTGAAGTTACATAATTAGTCCAAGATCCAACAATTAAAAAATTAAGTCAGGATCAGACATGGGCTGTGTGACATCACCACATATATAATGGAAGGAAGGAAGGAAGGAAGGAAGGAAGGAAGGAAGGAAGGAAGGGAGGGAGGGAGGGAGGGAGGGAGGGAGGGAGGAAAAGTGAAGGAAAGGAAGGAAGGAAGGAAGAAGTGGACTTATTTTCAGATCTTGAGACTTCTTTTCTGAAAATAGAGATAATAGCCTTAGTTAAAAATCGAATGAGATAAAATAGTTCAAAGCTCCTTGAACATTGTCATGTATTCTCTGTGCATAGACCGAATGAACAGCAGCAGTTTCACAGGAACCCTTTCATTCATTCAACAGATACTTGGTTTTCTGTTCTGGACTCTGGGAATTGAGTGAGTACAACCAACCCAAGTTCCTGCCCCATGGAGCCCCCAGTCTTTCCCGAACAGGCAATGAGTAGATTTAGTGCAGTGGGGAGGGGGAAGTGCGGAGGGGATAGACTAGGGTCCTTGTGAATGGGATGGACCACAGAGGCCTCCTACAGCAACATGGGCAAAGCCAAAGGGTGTGAGCCAGGGAGCTGTACAAAGGCTGTAGAACAGTGTTCCATATTCCATAGGACAGCTTAAGAGTGAAATCAGGACTGTTCAGAAGCAGCAATGAAAATGCTGGGGATAGGACAGCACAGAGCCCTCAAGGCCTGGGGCCAGGGAGATGGGTCAATGGAATAAGCACTTCCCTGACAAACGTAGGGCCTGAGTTGAATCCCTGGTTCTGCAAAAAAAAAAAAAAAAAGGGCCGGCGGTATAGCTCAGCGGACTAAGCGCTTGCTTAGGTAAGCGCAGCGGCTAGGGTTCGATCCCTG